>JANFCV010000372.1:5000-182740 GCA_024500475.1 Phthorimaea operculella
AGTCAGAGTCAGGTCGAAGGGACTCCGTTTATTGGAGAATAGACATGCCTGTGTTTTAGATGCATTAAACTTGACAAGATTTGCGTCACCCCATTCGGATATTGCTTCAAGATTCAAGTTTAGGCGACTCACTAGGGCCTCTCGACAAGACTGAGTAGATTCATTGCTGGCCTTTGCACTGGACAGGTACCTGTCAACAACCGTGCTGTCATCTGCATACCCAAAGGTGTCGGGCGTGAGCATATCGTTGATGTGCAGCAGAAATAGGGTTGCGAAAAGTACAGACCCTTGAGGGACGCCGGCATCAATAGCCTGTTCATCTGAAGAGCGTCCTTCCAGGACCACTCGTAATGACCGTCCACTCAAGAAATCTGTGATCCAGTTGCAAAGTCCAGTAGGTAGCCCGTAGGCGGGAAGCTTGTTAATAAGACTTGCGTGCCAGACCCTGTCAAATGCCTTTGAGACATCCAGAGATACGGCAAGGGCTTCGCCGTGCCTCTCGATAGCCTCGCTCCATGAGTGGGTGGCATGCACGAGGAGGTCCCCTGTCGACCGCCCGCGGCGGAAGCCGTATTGACGGTCGTTAAAGAGATCATTGCTCTCGAGGTAAGCCAGGAGCCGATTGTTTAGTACACGCTCCATAGTCTTGCAGAGTATAGAGGTGACCGATATGGGTCTATAATTGGCAGGGTCAGCACGGCTGCCTTTTTTGGGCACAGGTTGCACGTTTGCAAGCTTCCACGATTTGGGAACTACACCAGTCTCCAGTGAGAGGAAAACAGGCGTGTCAATATCGGAGACAACTCAGGCGCACAGTTACGCAGAACAATTGCAGGGATACCATCAGGGCCGCTCGCCTTATTTACGTCTAGGTTTCGCAGGATTTTAAGTACCTCTTTCTGGCGAATACAGACGGCTGGCATGTTGCAGCAGACTTTAGGTAACGTTGGTGGCGTTTTACCTGCGGTATCTAGACGCGAGTTTTCCGCAAAAAGGGAAGCAAACAGGTTCGCTTTCTCTTCCGCAGTGTGAGCGAGCGACCCATCAGGTTTCTGCAATGGCGGCAAAGAAGGCTGGCAGAAATTGGTCTCAACTGCTTTTGCTAGAGACCAGAATGCCTTACTGCCAGCAGGATGGGAGGCAAGTTTGGCGCCTACCGTGCCGATGTGCTTAAAACGTGTTCTGCGTAATTCCTTTTTGCATGACTTAGAGGCCTTATTGTAGGTTTTCTTCAAATCCCGAGTATTCGGAGCTTTGCGCGATCGAGCGTCAGCCCAGGCTAGGTAAGCCGTCTGTTTTAGCGCTTCAGCGCGGTTACATTCAGCATTGAACCATGGGCGAGCTTTGCTACCAGAAGAAACATCATTATTATTATTATTATTATTTTGTTATAAGGGGTTGGTCCAGGTCAGACCAACAGCCACTGCGACCTTTTCAGATCTATTGTAGCTAACCCTTTTGACTAAATGACCTCATCCAGTCGAGCCATTCTAAGGAAAGCCACGATCTGTTTGGGGTCAAGGGATTGGACTTCCCTAGGGGACAACAGGTGACCACCCGTAGTCCGGCTTCTTGTTTGCACAAGAGCCTCACATTCGCAAAGAAACATCATAGTACGGTATGAAATACTCCATACCCTGACGCAGGACTTCTGTTATGGCATCGGCGCAGCGCGACGATTCTCCTGAAGAAAAACAGGCCTGCCATGGATACGATGCAAAGAAGTGGCGCATTTCGTCCCAATCTGCTGACTTGTATCGCCACACCCGTCTCTTACCACGAGGGCCCTGATCGGGTGGTGAGTACACGGATACAGATTTCACCAGACAATGGTCGGATGTGCCCAGAGGTGCTACAACCGACACTGAGCATCGGTCTGGATCAGTCGTCAGCAGAAGGTCCAAGCAGTTGGCTGTGTGAGATTCCACATCGGGAACCCTTGTCGCACAGCTTACAAGCTGGGAGAGATTTAGCGACAGTGCCAATTTGCGCGCCTCTCGCCCAGCATGATCTGTCTCCTGGTATGGGAACAGCCACTCCTTGTGGTGGGCATTAAAGTCCCCCAGGATAACTAGCTGCGCCGAAGGGTACCTCTGTAGAACCTCATCAGCAGCATCACTGAGTTGCTCAAATAATTTGGTTGTCTCCGAATCTCCACTATGCGAGCGATAAACACAGGCATACACATTTTGGGCTACTCCAGTATTGACCAGTACCCACAGTATAGATAAATTGGGAGCCTCAAGGTTCTTGAGACGCTTGATACAGATGTCATCGCGAGCGTACACACATACTCCGGCACGAGGTAAAAACCTATGTTCCAAGGAGTAGCCAGGATAGCTGAGGTACGCCGCGTCAGCTGGACATCTGATCTGCGTCTCAGTGAGGAACAGCAGATGTGGTCTTTCTGTCTCAAGATGGTGGTGGACAGGTATGAGATTGGAGTGCAAACCTCGGATGTTTGTGAGGTGCACTTTAAGTGGGAGGACGTGCAACCGCTGTTTCATCGTTATCCGTTTCTTTGTGCTGGTCATTTTTGAAAAGTGTGAAGTGGGGAAAAGTGAATAGGCAGGAGGAAGGCAGTTGTGCGAGGTACCGCTTGGCGTTTAGCCTGGAGAACGGTCTGATTGCGATGGCACACAAAGATAGCTGGGTTGGAGACTGCGGGGACGCCCGAACCCCCCCGGGGGTTTGCCACCTGGTCCTCCCATCCGGTCGCCAACCGGCAAGGTGGAGCATCCCGGGATTTTTCGTTGGGTGGGTGGCTTTCCCGTTACTTGGGCCCCCAACTTCCCACGGTCGGCCAGCGGTGCACCGTGCTTCGGATCCCGCTACCCTCCAGAACCAGCTACTTGATGCCGCAACAATCAGCCGCCTCAAACTGCTACTGCCGCGGTACTACTGCACAGGCCCAACCTCCATTATGGCTACTCCTAACTGCATGTCGGAACACGGTGGTACCGCTTGGCGCCATGTGTTAGTTAGGAGGGTGGTGACCAGCCGCGGCCGAAGCCTACCACCGGAAAGAGTGCTGTCCATTTGGCACTGCCCAGGGGTCACGTGTAGGGTATCTGGAGTCATGACCATGATGGGTCGCCTACGGACGCGGACAGCATTAACCCCCTAACTCTTCTTTGCGAGTCGAGGACGAAACTAAATTTCCTTTGACCAATATGTAGCCACATTCACCACGTTTGGAGTGGCCACCCACAGATCTTCAATCGTGCAGGTGGCGGGGCACGCTGGGCATATCAAAAGGTGGGACATGCTCTGTGGGACATGCTCTGTGGTACAGAGCCGCACTGGCACTGCTCAGAGTCACTGTAGCCCCACCGACAAAGATTCTCCTTGCAACGACCAACCTGTGTACGAAGTCGGTTCAGAGATTTCCAAACCGACCACTGGAGGTCGCTGCCTGGGGGAAGAACTTCTTTTGTCGGGATGTACGAGGGCTCCAGCGTTGCAGCATCCTTCCATAGGCATGTTCTGGCTTGCAAGGGATCGTTTGATATAGACACCACTGAGGAAAGGAAGCTCTTACGGCTTCTCAGTCTCTGCGGTGCCGGGTTATCGCCAAACATAGGGTGTCTCGAGTCGGCCTCCTGATTTGCCTTCTCAATGGAGCTTGCCACATCCGTCCTGATGTTCGGAGGTGGTATTCCCGCTAGTGGGTACAGCTTACTTATCGGTGTCGGTTTTAAGCAACCAGTTATAGTCCGACAAGTGTCATTTAGAGCTGTATCCACTAGTTTGGTATGGGAAGAACGATTCCAAACTGGGCTAGCGTATTCTCCGGCGGAGAAACAGAGTGCCAGTCCAGTAGTCCTTAGTACCTGTGGCGAAGCTCCCCACTTCGTTGATATAAGCTTTTTCAGAAGGTTGTTTCGACTATTCACCTTTCTTTTGACGTTTTCGCAGTTGGTTTTATACGTTAAAGCCCGATCCAGTGTAACACCAAGATATTTTGGGTAGCGGCAGTGCGTGATCGGAACTCCCTTCCAAATGATTTTGAGTTCTCGTGCCACTTCTCTGTTGCGGAGGTGAAAGACGCAAGACTGAGTTTTGCCTGGATTGGGCTTCAACGCATTTGATTCATAATATTGACCCAGAGTGTGCAGCGCCGCTGTAATATTACGTTCGGCTTCCTCAAAAGTGACTGTTTGCGAGGCTAGAGCGAGGTCGTCCGCATAAATAAAACGCGATGTTCCTGGACTCAGAGGCTGGTCGTTTGTGTAAATGTTGAACAAGGTTGGAGCCAAGACACTACCTTGTGGGAGACCGTTTCTTTGTGATCGCCATCTGCTCTTGTCCGCCAGCAGTTGAACTTGGAAGCGGCGGTTGTGGAGAAGCTCACTAAGGATCCCAACAAACTTCCGGTCGCCAGTCAAATCTCCTACCTTCCATAACAACCTCCTTAAATTGACTGTATCATAAGCCGCTGACAAATCCACAAACACAAATCCACGAACAAATCCATAAAGTGATACCTAAATATCAACTTTGTGAAGTGACCCACCACACCAAGAATCAAACCCGGAATTTTTTGCGTCGCAGACGATCGCACTAGGTACCACTGATCGGCTGTCATATAACTTTACTACTATAATTTTTTATTTTGAATGAAAACATGTGTATCCGAAACATGACCACTATGCTGTAGTAGTGTATGGAGTTTTACCATACACCAGCAAACACAATTCTTTTCTAGACATCTCAAATAAATGTCATTAATAATAAAAAAATAATTTTAAAAAATAGGACTATCTTACAAAAAATTAAACAGTTTGCTTAATATTTCAACAGATGAGTCAGCCCATGAATGAAACGGAATGACTGAATTTTTACAAAAGAAACAGGTCCAATAACTTTTGGACTTACTCTACCTAATTTTGTATCAGAGGTCCAAAATATCTGAACATTTGTTGGAAAAAACTTGTTCAGTGAATGACAGACTTATAATAACTGCGTTTGGAGCTGTCAAACTTTATATAGGGTTTTGACAGTTCAAGTGTCAAATTGTATAGAAAGTTTGACAGCTCCAAACGCATAGTAATAAAAATCGAGTTATACCTAGTAAATAATTTTTCAGTATTATTCCATAACTTGCGCAGGTAAAGAATGGATACAAAGGATCTCTCTATTTATTTATATTACCTATAATGACATATGAGCAGGATGTAAACAAAAAAGTTGCCAATTCAGAACTAATTCTTTATCTGTGCATGTTATACCTACACGGTATCCCTTTCATAGGCATAATTTTTTTTCCACTAATAGGTATGTTTTAGCATAAAATGTTTCGCATAATTTTTTTTCGCCTACCATTGCTTTGACATAATAGTTTTTTGCCATAATATTTATCTTCGCATAATCATATTTTAGACTATTGTATTTTATACTAACAATATTTTGGCATAATTGCTTTTGTCATAATTTTTTTGGACTAATAAAATATATTTTTTATTAAGTTCAAATAGCAGGAAATGTAAGTCAGTTGAGTATTTTTTTAAATATATTAGGTTAAATAAGGTCAGTTTAGGTTAGGTTATTTTTATACAATTTAGGGGTTCTTCTAATGCAACAGATTTTTATGCCTATTTTGATTATGGATATGACAATTTATGGTTTTGAATTTTAGGCCTATGTACTATTATGGCAATATTTTTTGTGCGTAAAGAAATTATGCCTAAACTGTTATGCGTACATGAATTATGCGTAAGTATCATTAGTTTAAATGGACGAAGTTATGCCAAAACGATCCAAGTGCAAAATGATGGTTTTGAGATATGGGCTGTCAACGTTTGGCGGCTTCCAGCTCCTCAAGAAATAAGTCTATCGGTGTGATTTTACTGTGCACATGTAGATAATTACGTAAATATTTAAATGATTATTAAAAAATATAATATTCATTTGTAGATTTTGAACTATTGATAAAAAATACACTTGGATCGTTTGGGATAAATGAGATTTTGTATGGAGTAAAATTTTTAAGTAATTGTCCAAAATGATCCAAGTGCATATTTTTTTATAATTATGTATTCTAATCCAATTGGATGGTAAAAACGGGAGATCTTGACATATGGCGTACCCTGGGGGAGGAAGGGACTGTAATAGGCTGATGTATGTGTGTATGTAATGTATTCATGTGATAAAAACGCTCGTTTTAATGCCTGCTGCGCTGCGAGTAGAGGCGGCCACAAACCTAGCCACCACGCAGGCTAGCAAGGTTGTTATCTGCTCACAGGCTCGCCACCGACCTAGCCACTTGGCAGATTAGTGTGGCTGTTGTCTGCTCGCAGCGCTGTGAGCAGAAACGGCCACACACCTAGCCAACGGGCATGCTAGCGTGGCTGTTGTCTGCTCGCAGGTTCGCCACCGACCTAGCCACCGGGCAGGCTAGTATGGCTGTTGTCTGCTCGCAGCGCTGTAAGCAGAAGCGGCCACACACCTACCCAACGTGCATGCTAGCGTGGCTGTTGTCTGCTCGCAGGTTCGCCACCGACCTAGCCACCGGGCAGGCTAGTATGGCTGTTGTCTGCTCGCAGCGCTGTAAGCAGAAGCGGCCACACACCTACCCAACGTGCATGCTAGCGTAGCTGTTGTCTGCTCGCAGGCTCGCCTCCGACTTAGCCACGTGGCAGGCTATTGTGGCTGTTGTCTGCTCGCAGCGCTGTGAGCAGAAGCGGCCACACACCTACCCAACGGGCATGCTAGCGTGGCTGTTGTCTGCTCGCAGGCTCGCCACCGACCTAGCCACCGGACAGGCTAGCGTGGCTATTTTCTGCTTGTAGGCTCGTCATAGACCAAGCCACCGTGCAGGGTAGCGTAACTGTTGTCTGCTCCCAGCGCTGTGAGCAGAAGCGGCCACAGGCCTAGCCAATGGGCAGGCTAGCGTGGCTGTTGTCTGCTTGTTCCGCTGCGAGCAGAAGCGGCCACAGACCTAGCCACTGGGCAGGCTAGCGTGGCTGTTGTCTGCTCGCAGGCTCGCCACAAAACTAGCCACCAGATAGGCTAGCGTGACTGTTGTCTGCTCGTACCGCTGCGAGCAGAAGCAGCCACAGACCTAGCCACTGGGCAGGCTAGCGTGGCTGTCGTCTACTCGCAGGCTCGCCACAGAACTAGCCACCGGGCAGGCTAGCGTGTCTGTTGCCTGCTCGTACCGTTGTGAGCAGAAGCAGCCACAGACCTAGCCACTAGGCAGGCTAGCGTGGCTGTTGTCTGCTCGCAGACTCACCACAGACCTATCCACCAGGCAGGCTAGCTTGACTGTTGTCTGCTCGTACCGCTGCGAGCAGAAGCGGCCACAGACCTAGCCACTGGGCAGGCTAGCGTGGCTGTTGTCTACTCGCAGGCTCGCCACAGAACTATCCACCGGACAGGCTAGCGTGGCTGTTGTCTGCTCGCAGCGCTGTGAGCAGAAGCGGCCACAGAAATAGCTACTTGGCAGGCTAGCGTGGCTGTCGTCTGCTCGCAGGCTCGCCACAGAACTAGCCACTGGGCAGGCTAGCGTGGCTGTCGTCTGCTCGCAGGCTCGCCACAGAACTAGCCACTGGGCAGGCTAGCGTGACTGTTGTCTGCTCGTACCGCTGCGAGCAGAAGCAGCCACTGACCTAGCCACTGAGCAGGCTAGCGTGGCTGCTGTCTGCTCGCAGCGCTGTGAAATAGCTATAAGGCAGGCAAGCGTGACTGTTGTCTGCTCGCAGGCTCGCCACAGACCTATCCACCAGGCAGGCTAGCGTGACTGTTGTCTGCTCGCACCGCTGCGAGCAGAAGCGGCCACAGACCTAGCCACCGGGAAGGCTGGCGTGGCTGTTGTCTGCTCGCAGGCTCGCCACAGACCTATCCACCAGGCAGGCTAGCGTGACTGTTGTCTGCTCGCAGCGCTGTGAGCAGAAGCGGCCACAGTAATAGCTACTTGGCAGGCTAGCGTGGCTGTTGTCTGGTCGCAGGCTCGCCACAGTCCTAGCTACCGGGCAGGCTAGCGCTGCGAGCAGGCGAGCATTAGGACTTTCTTGTGTGCAGGTGACCGTCATGGCTAGCATTTGCATGCAACACTGAGAGCTAAAGTTGCGCGTTAGGTATAAGCAGGTATTCAGGTACTAAGTTTTAAAGTCTTCGAGTTTTGTTTAAAAGTTTCCGAGATGATTTCATTTTATTCGTAAGTATTACAAGTTACGTCAAAAGCGTGGTTCAGTATTTTATTTTTTATTTACTGTAAATAAAGAAACATAATGTTTCATTCATATTCGAGATCCAAAATCATTTTGGTTAATAATACTTATTGATTCGAAAGTTATTGGATCATGCGTCTTTTTTAATTTTTTTCACATGAACGATTCAAAATTATTTGATTCACTATATTTTTTTCTCTATATCTAAGCAAAACGATTCACATGCAATTAAAAAATTACGTAAACATTCAGCGATTAGATCCAAGTGCTTTTGGATTACAACGATCTTGTAAACCAAATGATCCAAGTGCTTTTGGATTACAACGATCTTGTAATCCAAAAGCACTTGGATCATTTGGTCAATTCTCCGAAGATAAAAATTAACGATCTAATGGTTTTTGGATCATTTGTAAGTTTTGTTTGCGTTCACAGAATGTGATTCAAAATACTTTAAATTAATTTGTTATTTAAAAAATATTTTCACAAATTAGATTCAAACGACTTTGAAACACGTGCATATAAAAAACATATTTTGCAAAGGGGTTCAAAGCATTTTGAATCATTTCTTAAATTTGAAATTTTTGATAGACAATTTCGCCAAAAGGCGTTATACCTCGCCATTTCCACAGTTTAAAAGATATTTTAATGAAATTTAGAGAGAACTTAGATCAGAACGCGCCAAGCCCTGTGGTGTCCTTAACTCATTTTTGATCCAAAGTCACTTGGATCGTTTTGGCATAACTACGTCCAAATTACAGTGTGCCAAAATATATTATGCCAATTATTTTTATGCAAATGGATAGAGAACCGTTATACACCTGTTTAAAGTTAACAAAAGTTATTCCAAAGCAAAAGGTATTCTTGAATTTAACAATGAATAAAACTTGGAGATGAGCATCAAGACATTGAAAATTTGGTAGGCCTCGATTGGTGCATCATCAGCTCAGTAACAGCAGTGGTCAAGCCCCAGTTGATGCAGGAAAGTTTTTCAATTTCTTATTTTCATTTATGAGAATAATATAAAATGCTGTGAGTGCATTAAAATCCCAATAGAACAATGAGTTTTCTCACCTGGCTTACTACTCTTATTTTTGGTGCCAGTTTTAAAAACTTTTGGACTGACATCTCTGCCATTGGAGTTTCCCTCTTGCCGCTCATCCCTGACTTTCCGTCTGGTCTTCCGAGGTTTATGCCGCAGTTCCTTTGTAGTGCCATTGTTGTTCTCAACATCATTCGCTTCGATTTCCAGCTCACCGCTCAGTGTAACCACTTCATCTTTGTTGTACTCTTTTAAATAATCATCCACCTGAAAATTCATGTATATAGTTTAGCAGAATTCAAAAAGAACTTTAATTTGTCTTATAGTTTCTCAGTAAAAAGTGTTTGTACACAATTAAAAGACTTAAATCCTGCCTAAAACTCACTCAAACAGAGAATATAAACAAATAAATTAGGTAATTAATATGGTTAACTATTTTAGTGTTACTTTCTACTTTAGTTTAAATTATTATTTGGCCATTTGTTTATGTTGTATTTAAAGAAAATTGCATTTCATTAACTTGTCAACTGGGGTATCAGCTGCATCAGTCGATGGCCGCCATCTTGGTTAGGTAGGCTATAATGCGGAATCGACTTAATCAGTCGATGACGTAATATAAAGTGGTGTCGAGTTACAGACTGGTGTTATGGGCTTATTTCTCGTCGTAGAAACTTCGTTTTTTCAAATAAATGTCGGAATTATGACTAAAATTTATAAAAGAGCCCGAAATAACCCGCCACAATAGTAAATTCTAACAAAATCCGTATTTCTTTCGACCGCTCTATTGTTTGCGGTCACGGCGCACGGTTCGCAGGCCTCATGTAGGAAGGACGATGAATAAATATTTTTTTTGTTCTTTTGTTCTGGTTCAATGTTTTATTCTAATGTTAAATTGCCAATAAAATCATCAAACCATTTTTTAATCTATAAATATGATGGATTTCAAAAAGATACTAAAAGAAACTTAAACAAACATTTCTTAGTAAAAGTGTATATAAACACGCAACTCTCTTGTTTATATTATCTTACAACCAGCTAGCTTGTTTAGTCACGAATTCAACACTCAAGTTACAATGTTTATCTTTCGATAACTGCCGAGAACTTTGTGTTTATGTTATCGGATATCTCAAGTATCTCAAGTGGCCGCCATTAATCGCAGAACAGCTTATGTCAAGTTCGCCGCCATGTTTTTTTGTACGCAGTTGAAAGGTTAATAAGATAAGTTTAGGCAAAAACAATACTTTACCCTTTCCAAAGCACTTAAACTGGACCCAGGAATTTCGAAATCATGTAAATCTCTATCTCTATGCTTGGATGAGTGTCTCTTCTTCTTTCTGTATGACGGACTCCGCTTTTCCTTATGTCCACTGGACGGACGCGACAAGTTCTTCATGAATTTCTCATCCAAACCATTCGGATCATGTGAATAGAACACAAACGATGGATTCTTGTCAGATTTCTTTATTTCTTTCTCAACAAAACCAATGATACCTTGCTTTATTTGTTCATGAATAGGGAGTTCTGTGTCCAGAGATTCATGTTCAGATTTTATCCAGCTTTCTCTTGCTTTGGCTTTGTCTGAGGTCTTGTCTGGCTGCTCATCGGCTCCTGGAGGTGTTTCAGCGGTGTCGCCGGCCGCAGAGTGACCATTCGACAGTTTTCTTGAACCAGAACGACTGCGCGATCGAGACTTGCTTTTCCCGTATTTCTGCTTTGGCGAGGGAGAGCGACCACTCGTGTGGACCTCGGCTATCTCCTCCTTCACATCGCCACTCCTTCCAGGCTTCATTGCTAAGGGTCACCTTTCGAAACCTACGCGAAAACTGAAAATGTCGAGCCGACGCGCGAATATTTTTAAAGATCACAAACGTAAATAAACTCTTTACAACTACTGAAAAATTAAATTAACTAATATGTAACACATTTCACAATCACATATTAACGCATTTTGGAATGATTCTTTTGGCTATTTTTATTTATTTCCAAAATTCTAAAAACAAAGGTGTTTGAAATGTCAAATGTCACGTCACATTGACTGACGTCATTAGTGACGTCACGGGCGTATGAAAAAAACGTTCCGGTTCATGCTCATGCATACCTTGGCATTCAATCAAACAAATCCTTCATGATCAAAAACTACACAAAAGAAATTTAAACAAATAGCATAATAATAAATTTAATATACTAGGTAAATTACAATATTATCGGTAGTTTTAAACAGAAATAATCCTTTTGAAGCCCTTTTCTTGGTGTCAAAAAATCGGAATGCTGGCTGAAATGTAAGCGCGTGAATGGACGTCCCGGGCATATTTCTTTCCGCTGAGTCGACATTTGTTTAGTACCTTTAATAAGATCTAGACACACGGCAGTGTGTCCGCCAAGTTCGAGCAAAAAAAGCGACACACCGGCCGTGGGTTATATTACACGAACCATTTCGGGCCAAGTTCGACCCACCTATAACTCAAAATCTATTTTATCTACGCATATGAAATTTCTAGTATCTGTCGAGATCTACTTACTTATCTAAAATACAAAATTTCATTAATGTACCTATTGTAGGTCTTGAGATATTGACGTCAGAAAATCGCTATTTTTACTATACACTCACTGACTGACTGACTGACTCACTCATCAAAAACCTAGACCACTTCCAATGGTCGTATTGACTTGAAATTTGGCATGGAGGTAGGTCTTTAGGTCAAGGTAAAGGAAAAAATCTGAAAATGGCCAAGTGTGAGTCGGTTTTAAAAATAATGAAGGTGTAAATTCATACCCCTAAGGAACTAAAACAAAAAATTATATATCTTCCAATCGTCGTTCCGACCTAAAATTCGTTACGAAGGTTTGTATTTAGTCAAAGTAAAGTATAAATGAGATATTTCCTTACCTCACTTAATCATAAGAAAAAGAAAATAAACCTTACAAAAATAATGAAATCCACCAAAACATAAATGTGAAAGGCTGCTTCGATAATATTGGAATGCTTCACCTATAAAAGAAGTGAGATCTAAATAAGTACCAAGTTCCATACATAGACCTCAGTTAAAAATAGTTACAGGAATGCACACTTGATTTTTCGCAGTTTGGAAACAAGAATCTACTTTCCAAACTGCGGAAAATCTAGTGTGCATTCCTGTAACTATTTTTAACTGAGGTCTATGTATGGAACTTGGTACTTATTTAGATCGCACTTTTTATAGGCGAAGCATTCCAATATTATCGAACTTGGCAGCACATTTATGTTTTGTTGGTTCCTATTTCAGTAGTGAAAAATTTGTACCGCTAAGATTTCCGAGATATTGCCCTTCAAGATAGGTGCGTCCGACCACGCGAATTCATAACCTCAAAATCGTTAATTCTTTGATATCTTTGCAGGGAACGATCTACACACAAAATTATGGCAGCATTGCCGTTACAAATCACAAATCTTAATTCGTACCGCCTTTTTATCTAAAAACGTCACATATGAGAAAAAGGCGATTGAAAGTTTTCCAACATGTGGTCTGACGTACTCGCTGTATCTCCGTTATAATAGTGGTACAAAACTTGTGATGCAAATCACAGCATTAAGACAAGTTGTACTAAGCATTTGGTACATCAACCAAAGCCGTATCTTCTCTAGTTAATGAAAAATCGCCAATTCAATATTTATAAGAAAATGTTCCGTAGTGATGTGCATGACCATAGCTGGACTACGATCTTCATATACCTACTGAAATATAGTGTCTAGTCTACTTAAATATAGTGTCTTGCACATGAGGATTTTCAACAGATTAAAAACGTGATAGTACAGATTTAAAATGTGGGTTTCTGAGAGCGGCGCTCTTCCGCAGCGTTGATACATAATTTGGTACTCCCATACAAAATCTCGATCAGCTGATTGATTTACTATGGAAGATTCAAGTTTTTTCATATGTCCCCAGTTCCATGGGAAAAAAGTTTCAGTTTACCTCCTTGAACTCCTTTCCTTTACTGTTACTCCTGTAATTTATTAAAAATATTTAGAGCGCTTCGAATAATGCCTATGAAGAACTGTCAATGTGAAGAGTATCTGATATCCAGTATAGGTTGTCTTGTACCTCATTAACTCCTAAAAAAACAATTTAATTAAAACCATAATATAATACTTATAATCATCTTTATTAATTAACGACGAACGTGACAACAACGAACTTAAACTAAAATCACAGATTCATTGCAATATAATTAAGTTGTCTTATAGGAATGGCTATAAGACAACTTCATGTTTTTTTAGGAGTTAATTAGGTACAACCTATACTGGATATGAGATACTCTTCACATTGACAGTTCTTCATAGGCATTATTCGAAGCGCTCTAAATATTTTTAATTATAAATACAGGGAGTAACAGAAAGGGTATAACAAGCTGAAAGGAGGTCAAGGTACTCATGAAACTGAACAACTTTCCCCATGGAACATGGGTCGACATTTGAAAAAAAATTTGAATCTTCCATAGTAAATCAATCAGCTGATCGAAGATTTTGTATGGGAGTACCAAATTTATGTATCAACGCTGCGGAAGAGACGCCGCTCTCAGAAAACCCACATTTTAAATCTGTACTATCACGTTTTTAATCTGTTGGAAAATCCCTCATGTGCAAGACACTATATTTAAGTAGACTAGACACTATATTTCAGTAGGTATATGAAGATCGTAGTCCAGCTTGTAGCGTAATATTTTTAATAAAGTTTTATATTTTCAGTAAATGAAAAGATGTTTGTTATAGGTGTCCAAGGAAGAAGACAGATTATATTTTTTAAAAACAAATCACAGACAATGTGAAGTAGGTTACATTTGACACACCCCCTTAAGCTACAAACATTGCCTTAAATAACAAAAATAATATAACATTAACTTAAATTGGCATCACTATACCTAAAACAAATGGAACTCTAGTTAGCAAACCTCACTCAAAGGATAATAATTTAGTAGCAAAGTTTTTGAACTTAGTCTTCTTTAAACCTTTGGTGAAGATATCTGCTAACTGCTGGTCAGTGGGACAATATCGTATATTAATATCTCCATTCGTGACCTTCTCCAATATAAACTTGTAGCGTACATCGATGTGTTTCGATCTCTTATTTAAAATGCCGTTATTGATTAGCTTCATGGCACTTTGGTTGTCGATGTACAACGAGGATGTAACTGGTAACTCTAACAGTTCTTCGATTAGTCCTTTTAGGTATAACACTTCTTTAGTGCATTCTGCAGCTGAGATATATTCGGCTTCACAGCTGGACAAAGCAACTATAGGTTGTTTTCTCGTGCCCCAATGTACGGGACCACCACAGTACATAAGTACAAAACCACTTGTACTTCTTCTGGTCTCTTTATCATTAGCATAGTCAGCATCACAGTATGCTTCTATTTTTGTACAGTCTGAATCCTTCTTATATACTATTTTGGCTGTCGTGTTTCCTCTTAGATATCTCAGAGTCTTCTTGACATTGTTCACATCCTGAGTAGTAGGATTTTCCATATGTCTACTTTCTGTGTTGACAGCATAGGTCAGATCTGGTCTTGTCTTATTGCTTATGTAAAGAAGTTGTCCAATCGCTTCTCGATAGGGAAACTTAACTTCTGAGCTAGCTTCTTCTTCAACATTGTTAGATGTATCAATGGGAGTAGAGCTTGATTTTGCAGATGACATATTAAACAGGTCCAGAATCTTTTCTGCCTGCACATTTTGATTTATTTCTACACCGGTACTCGTTTTTCTGACTTTCATTCCCAGGTAGTTATCTGCTTTTGTAGTGTATGTCATCTCAAAGTCTTTTTTAAGACTGTTTATCAGTCCTAAGATTTTCTCTTCATCCTTGCCGATGATTATTCCGTCATCAACGTAAATACCCATGATAATGGTGCTATCATCGTTTTTAAACAGACATTTGTCGCAGTTTAGTTGCTTCAAGCCATGTTTTCTAATAGTGGATGATAATTTCTTATTCCAGTTCATAGGTGCCTGTTTTAAGCCATATAAGCTCTTTTTAAGTTTGCAGACTTTCTTTGAAGGATCGAAGTCATAGCCTTCAGGTATTCTCATAAAGATATCTTCTTGTAATGGGCCATAAAGGAAGTCTGTCTTGACGTCCAGTGTCATTATGTGATAATCTTTAGAAGCAGCAATGGCTAAGATTGTTCTAAGAGAAACATTGTTTATGACTGGACTGAAAGTTTCGTCATAGTCGATACCTTCGACTTGTTGGCATCCTTTAGCTACCAATCTTGCTTTATATTTGTTGCTATCACTTTTCATTTTTAATATCCACATATTTGATATGATCTTTCTACCTTTGGCTTCTTTTCTATCGACTATATCCCATACTTCGTTCTTTTCTAGAGATTCTTTTTCAGAGTTGATCGCCTTAATCCACTCTTCTTTTTCAGGACTATTAATAGCCTCCTGGTATGACAGGTAAGTAAAGAAATCTTGAAATCTTTTAGGTAGACTTATTGTTCTTCTGGGTCTTTCAGATTGTTCATTGTTTACTTGGTTTTGTGTTATTGGTACAGATTCTTCAGCGTTTTGTTCTGGTTCTACTGTTTCTATTTCAGGTTCTACAGTTACTGAACTTGTTGAAGGTTGTTCGGGTTCTGTAGTTGTTTCAGTTTCTATTATTGTTTCAGGTACTGTAACAGTGTCTTCAATTTCAATTTCAATTTATTTAATTAAATCATAGTTAACAGCATAAGCCAAAGCACTATAACATTAAATACTTATAAAATAAATAAGACAAATTATATAAATTAATTAAATCTTACTAAGATAGTCAATAGCAATGCTTTTGAATTCCACATGACTAGAACCAAAAAGGTCGGCATTGTGTTGTTTCAAAAGTAGTGAATTTAGAAGGGCGACAGCCCGCACTGTTGGAGCGTACCTGCCGCGCACCGTGTGCGTAGAAGGACCCGCCAGCAGCGGGCGGCGATAGCGCGGCTCGGCCGCCCCGCCACCGCGCTTGTACGTTGGAGGCACACTCAGCCCTACGCGCTCCGTCACATTCGGATTATTAATTTTATTATTAAGCGTAAAGTAGTAGTGGGCCAGAAGAGACAATTTGCGTCTGAGTTTTAAAGTGTCTAGCCCCACCATTCCGGACACAAACAAAGATGGGTACAAGTAAGGGTAATAACCAAATTTCTTCTTATATAAAGATCGTGCAAACTTTCTTTGGACTTTTTCGACCATTTCTGCGTACTTAGTTTCCTGGGGGTCCCATACTATTGCATCATACTCTAATCGACTCATCACAAATGATTTGTAGAGCACAAGAGCGATTCGGGGATCACTTAGCTGGTAACTAGTACGCAGGGTAAATCCTAGCATTCTATTTGCACTCTTACATACCTCGATAACGTGTGAGTGAAAGTTCAGCCTAGCATCCAGAATAACTCCCAAGTCCCTATGCTCATCTACCTTGAGCAGTGTGTGTCCTAGGAGTTCATAATCTGTGACAATAGGTGTTCGGCTGTTAGTGAAAGTCATCATTTTGCATTTTGACACATTAAGAGGAGATGGTTAGCCAAACTCCACTCAGCAACGGCTTTGATGTCATTTTGCAAGTTTTGGCATCTTCGGTATTTTTAATGCCCATGAATAGCTTCAAATCGTCAGCAAATAATAAACATTTAGCTGCGGTGATAATATCCGGCAAATCATCGACCATCACCAAAAACTGGGTGGGCCCCAAAGTACTACCCTGGCTGACACCAGATCTGGTGTAATAAGTCTGTGACCGGTAGCCAGATATTTGAACAAATTGTTGTCTATTTCTCAAGTAGTCTGCAAAAACTTAACAGCCTATAAGACACGCCCATCTCTGCCAGTTTTCGTAGCAAAATATCATTGTCTACAAGGTCGAAAGCCTTTTGGAAATCAAAAAAAGCGGCGTCCACTTGATGTTTTGCGTCCAACTCACCAATAACATAATCAGTAAAGTTAATGTGGTTGGTTGTGGTCGACCTTGCCTCCCGAAAACCGTGTTGGCTATTATTAAGTATACTACCCATTTGCAGTTTTAGGCAACTATCAATCATTGACTCAAATATTTTACCAAAGACTGCCAGCACAGCAATGGGTCTATGATTTGTCACCTCAGCGTTGGACTTAACTTTTGGGACGGGAGTCACTCTAGAACACTTCCAATGGTCAGGATATCTTGCTGTTTCGAGCGACTTATTATAAAGATGTAGTAAGGGCTGTTGGAGAACTGTGATGCAGTCCTTCAAAAGGAATGGTGGTATCCCATCAGGACCAGTAGCAGTTTTGGCCTTTAAGCGCTTCACTGCTTTGAGAAGATGCTTTTCTCCAAGCGATTCGATGAAAATTCTATCTTCTACAGGTCTGGCGCTATTAATTGCTTCTGCCGGGTCCAGTTTTGGTATATTATTCTGAAAAACAGAACTGAAATGTTTAGCAAATTCGTTTACTGCCTCCTGCCCAGTTATTATACGACCATTCATTCTGTAATTTCTGCTATCCGATCTATCGCTCCGCAAATCTTTTACATAATCAAATACTTTTTTTGGGTCAGTTAGTATAGATTTTGCAATACCCTCCTTATATTCTTCATAGGCTTGACCAATCAAAGACTTGCACAAAGATCTATAATATTTAAAAAAGCTCACTGTTTACTTCCTGACCCTCAGCCTTAAACCTTTTAAAATTAAAGTATTTGCAGCGAATATAATATTTAATTTCTTCCGTATACCACTTGGGATACACATATTTTCCAAATGTTTGAGAAAGTGATTTTCTAGGAACGTATTTATCTATACACCCGTATAGAATCTCATAGAACTTTTCTGTTGCTGCATTGACATCAGCTTCGGTTAAAACACCTGCCCAGTCAATTTCTGCTAGAGCCCCGTAAAGTCCAGCCAAATCAGCCCTACGAAAATTCCATTGTGGGAAAGAAGTTAGGTCGTTTAAGGACGTAATATCATCTATAGGAATTTGCCTTCTGTTTGCGTGAGGTAGCTCCATAACAATATCAAGTGCGGGGTGAGGCCTGTCCAATTTCACTAATGGTTCAATAGATTCATACACATTAATAATATAATCGTCACTAAAATTTGTCAATACTAAATCTAGCATGCCGCCATATGGATTATAACTTTTCTTTTTTCAGTGTCCCAGAGCCTGTATCCTGTCGGCGCATAGCCAACCATCACCAGTTTTTCATTTCTTGCATCAAGTTTTTTTAATGGTGTTAAGATTTTTGCATAGACTTGAGAACCAAATATTTTTATGTTTTTTACATTAGGTTTTTGTCCTGTCCATTTTTCAATTGGGGTTTTTAGTTCTCCATCTTTGGGTATTCTGTTTATTAGGTAAGTGGCCGAGTAAACGGCTTCGCCCCACATATCTTTATCAAGTTTAGATTGATAAAGTAACGCTCTGACTTTCTCCATCAAGGTGCGGTTGAAGCGCTCTGCTTTGCCATTCTGTTGTGGCGTGTATGCAACAGTGTAATCTAGTTTTATGCCTCTATTTTTGCACCACTCTTTCAGTTCTGAGCTTGTATACTCGCCGCCGTTATCGCATCTTATTTGGCAAACTTGGAGGCCAGTTTCTCGTTCTACTTCTTGTACATACTGTTTTAGATAAGTGGAAACTTCACTTTTATGTTTTAGCAGGTAAGTCTCTGTATAGTCTGTGTAATCATCTATCAGGGATAGGACGTACCTTTTACCATCATGTGAATTCGGTGTTACTGGGCCAAGAACATCAGTGTGTATTGTATGGATTTTTCTTTCAGATCTGCGTCTAGTACCAAAAGGTAATCTAGTCTGTTTGGCTTTAAGGCAGATTTCACAGGTTGAGGTCAGTTTTTCAACATCTTCCTTTTTAATATTTAATCCATTCACTGAGTTTAGTATTTTTTTAAGTGTTTCTTTACCCGGATGTCCAAATTTTTTATGCCAGTCTTCAGCTGTTTCTCCAAGGTAAGCATTTTCTTTGCAGTTTATTTTTAGGTCAACGTTGTAGATACCATTTTCATTTTTTGTTCCTTCTAGGATTATTTCATTATCTTTTTTAATCAAGACTTTTTCTTTTGTAAACGTTACTTCGCCATCATTATCAGTTATTTGATGCACTGATAGTAAGTTCTTTTTCAGGTTTGGAATGAACAAAACATTACCAAATTTTACTTTTTCTGTTTCCAGAGATCCCTTTAAGTCAGATTGTAGTTTTACGTCCTTTTCTGCAGTTTGGACTTCGATACTGCATATTTCAGTGTTCGATAGAATATCTTCCTTATTAGTCATATGGACTGTGCATCCGGAGTCCACTGCGAACTCGCAGGTGCATTTTATTTTGGTTTTCTGAGCTTCTGACAGGAAAGATATGTGTTTGTTGTTGTGTTTAGTTTTGAAGTAGCAATCTTTTGCCTCATGGTTATGTTTTTTACAAATTTTGCATATTTTCAAGGGTTTGTTGTTGTTTCTTTTGAAAAAACAGTCCTTTTCTGCATGATTATTTTTCTTGCAGAAGGAGCAAAACAGCTTCCTATTCAGCTCTGCTTTGAAAGCTATTGGAGCGGTATCTGGATCCTCCTGTTTTCTTTGCTCTTCGCAGATTAGCCGGGTGGTGAGATTGTCCAAAGTCCTTTCATGGAGAGGGCAAGACTCCCACGCAGTAGCAAAGTAATTGTATTTCTGAGGGATTGTCGAAAGAATTTTAGAAATGATCATGCTTTCGTTGATTTTCTCGCCTAGTAGGTTGATTTGATGGGCCAGGTTTTGAATGTGTGTTATATGGAAGGTCATGTCATTTTTCTCATTGTAATTATATTTGTAAAAATCTTGTAAAAGGTTGCATTTCTGTTGGTCAGTCGATTTTTCAAACGTCTTGCAGAGTTTCTCGTACATTAATTTTGCATTATCGCAGGTCATGATGAGCGGAATATTTTTTTTATCAATTGACTGTAATATAATCCTCTGGGCTTGAGCATCTTTCTTTGAATCGTCACTTGGCCCGAGCGAAAGCCTCTTTACACCGCCATCTTGCACAAATTCGTATAGACCGCAGCTTTTCAGTAGGATATCTATTTGGAACTTCCACATAGGATATGACTCTGCATTGTTAAGTTTTTGTACGCTGGTTAGCTCTTCGAACTTTATCGTTGACTCCATTTTTATTACGTTTTAGGTTTTTTCCTTAGGATTTTCTATGTGACTTTTTTATTTTTAGTTTTTACTTTTGGTTTTAGTTTTTACTTTTGGTTTTAGGTTTTTACCGTCACATAGTTTATTTTCCGAGCGATTTTAACGCTCTGCTACCATGTAGCGTAATATTTTTAATAAAGTTTTATATTTTCAGTAAATGAAAAGATGTTTGTTATAGGTATCCAAGGAAGAAGACAGATTATATTTTTTAAAAACAAATCACAGACAATGTGAAGTAGGTTACATTTGACACAGCTATGGTCATGCACATCACTACGGAACATTTTCTTATAAATATTGAATTGGCGATTTTTCATTAACTAGAGAAGATACGGCTTTGGTTGATGTACCAAATGCTTAGTACAACTTGTCTTAATGTTGTGATTTGCATCACAAGTTTTGTACCACTATTATAACGGAGATACAGCGAGTACGTCAGACCACATGTTGGAAAACTTTCAATCGCCTTTTTCTCTCATATGTGACGTTTTTTAGATAAAAAAGGCGGTACGAATTAAGATTTGTGATTTGTAACGGCAATGCTGCCATAATTTTGTGTGTAGATCGTTCCCCTGCAAAGATATCAAAGAATTAACGATTTTGAGGTTATGAATTCGCGTGGTCGGACGCACCTATCTTGAAGGGCAATATCTCGGAAATCTTAGCGGTACAAATTTTTTCACTACTGAAATAAGGAATCTTATTAAAGGTACTAAACAAATGTCGACTCAGCGGAAAGAAATATGCCCGGGACGTCCATTCACGCGCTTACGCTGAAATTCCCTAAAATGAATAGCCATTTGAAGGAATAAAATAAAAAACGTTATTGTTTTGTTTTTTAGGGTTTCGTAGTCTACTAGAAACCCTTATAGTTTCGTCATGTCTGTCTGTCTGTCTGTATGCCGCGCCCTCATATCTTCGTCAGTTTTAGAGCTATCGACATGAAATTTGGTGAGAAGATAGATCGTGTTGACCCAAATATAGAAATGTTAAGAAAAAAAAATTTTAAATGTTTTTTGGACCCCCTCCCATACAAGTGAAAGGGGGCAAAAATTTTTTTTTTCCACTGTAATATTGAGTAGGGTATCGTTGAATAGGTCTTTTAAAACTAAGGTGAGGTTTCTTTGAAACAAAGTCACTAAAATGTTTCTGTCACGAGATATTTGCTTTTAAAAAGAGCGTTTTTGACCCATAATTTGTTCCAGCTGTAGCTTCTAAAATATAAACGCTAAAAAATTGAAATAAATATGGAATATAGCTTACAATCTGAAATTACAAAGAAAACTATAACGGATATTGTACCCTTAAAGGTTCCAGAAAAAAATGAGTTTTTCTATTTGCGGTTGGTCATCATACTGCTGCTAACAAACCAGCAACAAAATTAAGTTTGTAATGCTGAAAAACCTGATATTTAAACTTTGACTACGAAACCCTATTTGTGGGCGTGTCTGACACGCTCTTGGCCGGTTTTTTTTTATTATTCTAATGGCATTTATTTTACCAAAAACCAGTGCGTTTTAAGAACAGTCTCTTTGGTGAAGAGAAGATCGGAACAAAATTCTTCACGCATGTGTATTACGCGCGTCCAGTAGCGTTCAAACATAATGTTTGAAAAACTTTGTTGTATGGGAATCTTTTTGGCACAAAACCAATCGTACCAAGAAAAAATAGGTAGGTAAGTAAGTACGTTAAGTAGGTACGTATGGCTTTGATTGTGAAAAACATCAGGGTCAAGCTTAGGGTATGGCTTGGCATTTTCCTAGATTGAGGTGTGGTGAAGGCACTAGTAGGCTCTACCAATAGGTACCTACCTACGTAATCAAGAGGCATACGTAATGGAAATACGAAGGCTGCAACGCGGCATCAAATAATAAAACGCTTTAAATTATTCCCAATCAGAATATCAGATCCTAAATGTAAATAGGTTGACAACGTAGAACATAGACAGCGGCGCCCGCCAGTCAGTACCAGTTGGAGGCTGGTGGCTGCGCAGGATTGGACGGATTTTTGGAATGTCGCCGACCTTCGGACAACGCCTTCGAGTGTGGAACACGCGACAAACTGTAGCGAGCGATACCCACATTGTACTTACAAAGTAGGTAAAGCTTGATTGGTAAGTTACCTAAGTAGGTACCCAGACATATTTCTCAGAAGTAGGTAAGTAAGTAGTGATATTATTTAGAGAAAAAATACGCAGTTATAATCGTTTTTAGGATTTAGCTAATAGCATTATGTGAGCATTATACAAACTCTAGGCCATTGTTCCTCCAAGATTCAAACTCCGCAAAGGAAAACTTTGTGATTTTCTCCAGGTGTGCCGTCAGCCAATCGTCGTCAACTTGCGTCAAACTACAGGAGGAACTGTCAAACTTGTAGGTTTCAGACTTTTCAGACAGAGTTTGTTCCGGAGTCCAGTGGCAATAAATAAAAAGACGAGAGCGGGCATGGACCTTTAAGCAAGTGTTTTTATTTAATGCAAAAAACATGTATTTTATGCAGGACAGTTGCTGCCGCCGCCACCGCCAATACTTACTTATTATGTGACTGACGTACTAGGAAAGTGAAAAAGTTTTAGTGTTATTGGTGTTACCAGCGTTGAGAGACACCAGGATCGATCGTGTCGTTCGTCGACTCTGTGTCCCACAGTACATCAGGAAAAAAACAGCGCTCAAGAGGTAGAGGTAAGTGCAAACACCTTCCTTTTATTTTATTTCGACCTTTTGAAACTGTTTTGTAATTGAAAAACTGTAAAAACTGTTTTTAGCGGTACAAACAAACCACTCTTCTTTTTATGTCCGTATACGAGGAGTGATGGATGATTACTGAGGCCAGCCAGTTGGCCGAGTGACGACGAAGGATACATGGGTAGGCTACCGTCCTGGTCGGGTGTTGTAACCAGGGGATCGACCGACTGGTCCAACCTGACATGTTTGTAGTGTAGCTCAGCGACCTATTGGGTAAATGTTCGGGTTTTCATTAAAACCAACGTTTTATGCAGAATTACTTTACTCGGCGATGTGCAAATAGGTAAAAGATAACAAAACAACACAATGTTTAGGTACTATTCAAAACTAACACAGATTCAACGGATAAAAGATTAGGTTTATATAGAGTTGAAAATCGTTCAATCGCTCTGGACGGCGGCGGAAGGAGCAAGAGACCGGAAGGGCCTCTGATTGGAGGAAGGCTGTGGACAGGCCGACGAGGCGTTCTCATTGGCTGCAGCCTCGGAGTTTCCATTTCCCGCAGTAGAACTATTATGTATGTATGTATATTTGAAAAAAAAACGGAGGAGGTTCTCAATTCAGCCCGAACTTTTTTTTTTTTATGTATGTTCACCGATTACTCAGAGACGCTTGGACCGATTTGAAAAAATCTTTTTTTGTTTGAAAGGGTGCACTGTCCAGGTGGTCCCATAGTCATCAGGTCAGGATCTGATAGAAGAATCCATGACAATTCAATAAACTCTTCATATTATGTGACACATTTGAAGCATAATGGCTGTGCGGTGCCGCCAGAGAAGAATAGCACCACCCCCTCTCTTACCGTGGGGGTCGTAAGAGGCGGCCGAGGGATAAACTCGACCCAAATAGCCAGGGCCAACCGTATGGTGGCGGTTAATTCACCACAAGAGCATTCTCAAGGAGGGTTGACGTCTGGTAGGCGGCCGGTCATAAAATTCAGCCAAATCCTTTTGCAACACGATTTTGTGTTCAACGAAACGTGTTGCGCCGATCCCAAGTAGGTAATTGGGATAAAGGCAGGAAGATGATGATGATTTGAAGCATAATGTACTCGTTTACCTACACGACTGACGTTTCTTTGTCCGCTTGAAACTCTTTAGAAGCAGTCAGTTTGCTATTTTGAAAGTAAATTAACTTGAAAAGTAGCCACTAAAAATTATGAAATAAAAACTTTTTAACAAAAAATATCACCGCCGAAAACTGAAAAGCCAAAAATAATAAGTATTTTTAGGATAGGGGTAATTCCATGTAACGGGTGTTACAGTTCGTACACCTTTATTTAACGAAAAGTCACAAAATTATAAAGAAAACCTAGCAATGTTATTGTTTTATTGCACTCCACCTGAGCAAAATTTTCGGAAAATGTATTAAAATAATAATGGTTATTTATCAATATAAAAATATGAAGCAATTTATGCGCGGAACGGGCGTTACACGATTTGCGCCTTTACTTTCAGGTAGTCTGACAAAATCGCAAAACTCTGCGAATCTTGTGAGAATTATCTACAAAGAGTGAATTGGTGTGATAGTTTATTAAGTAGTTAGTATGCCTGTGTGGGTAAATGAGTAATTAGGGATTTTATTTTATTTTTACGGAGCCTGTAATTTGTAACGGGCGTTACATGCCATTGTAACGGGAGTTACATGTACGAAATCAGTACAACAAATCTAAGATAACTAAATATTGGTTAAGAATATGGGAATAAAACTAGGTTTAAACTATTTTGGGAATATTCTCAATGTTATTAAGACAATTATTTATCAAAATCTTTATGAGGAGTATTTAAAAATTTGCTTTGAAAACATGCACTGTCAAAAGTTGTATTTTTGTATTCTTATGTTATTTCTTTTATTTCTCACTTGTAACAGGCATCATAGTAATAGAAAAATTTAGGTATATCTTAAAAGTCACAGAAATTAAATATCAAAATTTTACGAAATTACTGTTATATGACAACAATCAAATTTTTGAAACTTTGTACTTTTTTGACTGAAAATAATACTTTTAACTAGTTATTTGATCAAATGAACCTCAATGACGTCCATATAAACATTTAAATAAACCTAATTATCTTTAAAAAACATTAGAAAATATTCAGGAACCCCATTCCGTAACGGGCGTTACACCCATTTCTCTGCAAAAATCGAGATATTGGTGAAGCCAGTTTTTGAAAATAAGGTGAAAATAATGACAAAATCATCAGAACTCTTTGCTCCCAAAACCAATTAACTGTAAATTGAATAATTAAGCTGAGAAATAAACTTTTAGCTTATTTTCGTAACGGGCGTTACATCACATATCCCCATAGATAAGTGCTTAAAAACCAAAGAAATCTAAATATTTTTCGAAAACACAGAATTTACCTGTAATCTCCATTGAATCCTTTAAAACATGGTGGTAAAAATATCCTTAAAACAACCGTATTTTATTCAATTTAGCCTTTGGAATTATGGCATTTAAATACTACTAACAGATGTTACATTTTGACCTCACTTCATGTCAGAAAAAAACAGTAAATTCGTATAAAATAAGCATTTATTTTTTAAGATTCGAATGATTCAATGTCTTTCGAAGGATTAAAACTATAATTTGAGTTAAAACAAGTAACTTTATTTATTTTTGCTAAAGTACTGTTTTCCATGGAATTACCCATAGGTACTTACCCAAGACATAATTTTGGAAATATTACCTACAATATTGGAACTGAGTAAGTGTGAGTCGGTGTCATGCCAATGAAGCGTGTTAATTACTAAATTTGTTAAATTTATCTACGCCGACTCAGAATTACTGAGTTCCAATATTGTAGCTAATATTTCCAAAATTATGTCTTGGGTAAGTACCTATCCTAAAAATACTTATTATTTTTGGCTTTTCAGTTTTCGGCGGTGATATTTTTTGTTAAAAAGTTTTATAAATTTACCTTCAATTAACATTTCGATACCGTGTTTTAGGATTGTATGAAAGTATGTAGAGCGCATGTACGCGTCTCTACAACCGTCTCAGCTCTTTTCTCATCAGCCGCTGTTTTAGACCACACCAGTAGGAAACTATATAATAGACAAAATGACTATCATAAAGCCACTACTAAATTACCATAAATAATGGCCAAGTTAGGTACACCTAGCGGTATTAGATTTCGCTAGAGTTACCTACCAAATGTTGCATTGGAAATCTAATTTACCTTTTGATCTACCTCATTTTGTTTTAGTATCCAAGGCAGTAGTTAGGTACCTACTAAGTCATTTCATTGACAAGAAATTGGTAGGTGCAAATACGCAAAACCCATTATGACCTATGATCAAAAATATCTAATAGGTAGGTAGGTACATTATGCGATTCAGATTCTTACGATTCTTTATTTTATATTTGCGCGAGGAATCGAATTCGTGCCATTTTCGTAGCAGGAAAATACGCACTCTACCACGACTACCATCTGTTGCGTTTCATCTGTTGTTGAATAGAATAGGCACTGGCCTGGTAGTAAGTTTTCTTCTTCTTCTTCTGCTTTGAAGAAGGTATAGGTATCATAAGTAGAGTTGACTTAATTGCCACAACAGTCTACTGTTATACATGGGTCTCCCCCTTGTTATAATTATAGGCCTAAGCAAGTACACTCTACACTACATACCTACATACATTTATATCACGCCTATATCCTTTACAGGGTAGGCGCAGATCGTAAACGGCTATAGAAGCGGGCATTTTCACCAATCTACACTACAAACTTATAACAAATCTTCACTATTACCTTTAGTCGATACTATAGAAGAAAAAAAAAACGAATCTACTTATTTTTATATCCAATTTGACCTTTGCCACTGAATTAATTTATAAATTCGCCATCTGTTTCTATATTTATGGATTGAATTATCCAGATGAAACTGGTTCGGTCTAGGAAGGTAGTTTATTTTGGAATAGGGTAAAGTATATTCTGTTGATATGCAGAATCTACTACTACAGCCAAATCAGTCCAATGCTGGACATGGGCCTCCCCCAATTAGCTATTGCCATACTCAACACGCTTGGCAGGCCGATTGGCGAGCGCAGTGCAAGGTGTTGAAGATAAGTAGGTATTCAAAGGGAATGCGCTGCTGCCCATTCCCTGGATCCATCCCACCCCATTCAACATCTTGCACTGCGCTCGTTAATCACCTGCCAAGTGGGTTGAAAAACTTTGACAGAAGAGTTCATAAGAAAATTGGACGACTCGACGACTCGGTGTCCCACTCGAAACGAAGAAGAAGAAGCGGGTTGCGTATGGCAATACCTGATGGAGGAGGCCCTTAATATTTTCTTTTGTTTGTACAACTATCACTCATTATTAAAACAACTTACTAAGGCCCTTACTGTTGTGGCCGTAAATTAGGTAATACTATTTATGCCGTGTGGTGCCGGCTTAGGATAGCATCACAGCATACCTGGTGTGCATTGAAATTTCTGACGACATGCTGACAGACAACCTTTACACAGTCTATAGTGATAAAATTACTCAATGACTCAAACTTTTGTCAGACGTGATGTAGGTACCCACCTAAATGGCCGTTTTTTACAGCCGTTCGTACACTCTGCCTACCCCGCTATGATACTTTTTAGCGAGTTCGTTGATAATCTCATATTAAAAGTGGGTCCTAAGTAATTTAACCATTTTAAGTAGAGTCACCTACGAAGCTTGCAAACAGAAATTCTTCTTCATTCTTCACAAAATGACTTCGCATGTTCAATAGGTACCTAGCTAGCTACTTACTTACCAATGCTTACCAAGTGTGAATACAAGCTTTTCCATCAATACACCAGCAACGCAATCTAAACAGCCTCCCCCCTCCCGCCTCCTCCGTCCCCCCTTGAGGTCGTTCTCCCCTCCCCGGAGCGAAAGCTACTTTCACTGGAAGAATTCGGCTGCGGTGACGTCAACTTTGCGCAACTTTATGCAATGTGCACCAATTTCATCTGTCTTTGTGATATTGTGTTGTGTATTGGTCATCGAGATTGTGATAATTTTTGAAGAAGGTGATGACTTCATGAATTTCTTTGAAAGTTTTGAAACTTAAGGCATTCAAATTAGGGGAGATCTGGGCAAAGTCACATCGTTTTATGTAATCTCTAATGAAACTGATAATGCCTATTAGTTTTAGAACCTACTTAGATGTTGAATGTCTACTGTATTTTTGTAGAAATAGGACCAATAATTATAATGGAGTTAGTTGTTTTTATGAAGAAAAAACGATAATTCGAATGGCCATTCTTTATTTAAGTATTTTTTTTATTTATTGCGACGATACATATAAATTTATAAAATCTACATTAGTTTGGTCCTGTATTATCAGTATTAACTTTCATATAACTCTAAGTCTATAGTCAGTATAGACTGTTTAAAATATTTTCTTAAAATATTCTTACTCTTCTAACCCAACACCTTTTATTTTAGTTTTACCTCACTTAGGTACTTCGGCGGGTATCTAAATAAATCACAATTTATAAATTTTGCCCCGAATAAAAATACCGTCTATTTGGCACAAAATTCTCGAATATAACCCAATATTGCTCAAATTTACCGCCCTCTCTGTACTAACTGTACAACATAATGTATCATACCTACATTTCAATATTTTAATGACGTAACTCGCCATGGTTTGATATAAAATTAACTTTAACAATAATAATCTCCTGATAAATATCAAAACACAATCGATTTATACAAATCTACACAAAAACTATCATGAGTTATTATTTCACTTTTATGAGATTACATACATCTCTACAAAAACTTACAACTAAAGCACCTTGCGTATACGACAGGCGACAAGATACTTATACAACATAATTATTGCAATGTATTGCTTCGCGTAAAATCGATTATTTACAAAATATCTTACACCTAAAAGTTCATAGAACGTACCAGAAATATATCATAGATATATGGGATAAACATTACCAGCTTTCGACGAAAACGATCTAACTCCAAAGGAGACAAAACTGTAACAATCGTTGACGTCTAGTCGCCGGTAAAATACTAAACTTATACCTAACGCAAACAGCGAATCCCGTCCAATAGAATTCTGGAGAAAATTACCTTTCTCGAATTATATGGAGGGATCAGACGCCTAATAGTGTCCCGGACATAACTCGCCGGGGACATTCGGCAGTCACAACACTTCAACTGTCTCCAGTTTTACAAGACCATGTAAAGCTTGAGCAGTTCATTTCGTCCGCATTACCGCGGCGCGCACGCACTTATTTACAATTAAATATTTACACCTAAATCTAGAAACTTTTGGAGTATCAAAATTACAGGCAGTAAGGATGACAGAACTGATAGACGAGCCTCTGACTCCTCTCAGTTTTCTTCATGATACCCTTCTTGTAGTACTGTCGGATGCTTCTGGACAGTTTGTCGTAGTTCATCGCTGGCCTGTTCTTCCTTTTACCCCAAAGTCTGGCGACGCGGACTGAATCCTCAATTTTGAACACACCGGCACCTGCAACAATGCAACGAGAATTTAGAATAAGACTAGAAGTTTATCAGATGCCAATTTGAATTTCAACGTTTTGATTGTGCCTACGAATGTTACATTACACCTTGTCTGATATAGGTCATTGAATCCATCTAAAAAAACAGAACAATATGAAACAGGTTTCGTGAAATATAGTTGGAAATACCAACGCTCGGCTTGTCTCTTATAATGGGGTATAAATCGTACAATGCATGTACCATGGCGTTATAGGCCAGTCACGATTCAGAAGTAACCTTTAGTGAGACTTTACGTCTTAAGACTGAAGTACTCGAAGTAAAGTAAGCGGCTGGATCACCTTGAGCCAAGAATGTCGCTACCATGAATTTTCCAACAATGATTTTAATAATACCGCTGTGCTAAGTGTATCAAAGCTATGTTTAGTTTCAAAGCTTAAGTTGAGTGCTCAGATACGGTGCAGTGATACCTGTACATTATGTAAATTGGATAATATATTTACATATACGTGGAAATACTTGCGTATGTGGACGGCACGATTTCGCATTAACATATTCCTTTTAAGTAGATACAGCTACATGATTGTAAGTACATTGTATTACAATTGTAGTCAAATTACTGATTGTAGGTACTGAAATCTTGCCACTTCTTTGGTGATTTCACAGAAATGGTGTAAAAAAACTTTTAGTTTTTCATTATTTGCGTCACTAGGTTTCATACCTGCTCTCAACGATCAGATTCCGTGAGCTGGACCAATTAAATCAATTATAAATTATACTCCGCGGACAAAGAAACTTGCTACGCCGTTGCTGCCAGCACTCATATTATTGCGTGATACATATTGTGGACATCTGGTTTATGAAAACCAGTTTCGCAGTTAAAAAAAAAGGTAGCTTTTACTACTGGAGGTTTTTCCTGTGCTACTGAATCTGGTTGGTCTTGTCATTGTAGCAACTTTTTGTACAATCCTAGAACACAGGTTTGAATTTCTTCAGTAAACGGATATGTATCAGTTGGCAACTAAACTAGATTATTTTTCATTTATAATTTCCATCTATTACACTACTCGAATAACCACAGCATCACAAAGAAAAAAGTAACGGAATAAAAGAAAATAAAACAACACCTTTACGTGTCAAAGATGACAAGAATACCAATGTATTCGCAGATCCCATCAGCCAACTCGAAATCGATTACGTGATTCGAATTAAACAAAATAGACCATGTGAAATCAATCGTTTGCAGCTATTAGCCAATTGAGATTCTGATGCACGCAGATTTATTTATAGAAGTCTAGAAACGACTGATTCTAATCATTATCCACACAAGTTTGTTTTCCCTACGAGCATTAAATTACCCTAGAACGGTGATAAACAATAACTTGATAATTAAGGTGACTTTCAAGATTATATAGATACGATAAATGAATTAGCCAATAGTGATAACAACGTCTTCAGTGAATTTTATAATCCAATTAATGTGAATAACATATTGTAAAAGAAACTTTTATGTTTTAATAATCAAATTGGAATCGACAAGTTTATTAGCAAAGGTGATGATACCGAAGATGGTGATAGCGATATACCAAATGATAAAATGTTGCCTATTGGTAGAAGTTTCTATTCAAAGATTAAAATTATTGTCACTATCTAGGTTTCCGAGAACAAAACGTAGACAATGACAAAGTACTAAAATGAAAATATTTCGATTGATTTGTCATCTCATCAATCCTCATCATTTTTCGTTGTGTTGTGGATATAACGCTGTCATAATTATTATTTTAAAGACATGATATATACTAATACAATATTTCTGACAGATTCAATTACCTACTAGGAATTGTTTTGTGGGAATAGAGTATTCCGAGATTGTTTTCGTTGCTGAGAAAATCCACAAGAGCTAATGTCATAATACATAATATGAGAATAAGGAAACTCACTTCTGTCAAGCCACCGTATCGCTGACCCGTGGATCTGTGGAGACGCTAACAGCTCTTTCAGGAACTGCCACAAGTGTATGTGTGTGCTGCCAGTCTTCGCCTTTCCACCTGCTGACGCTGCACTGGTTCCAGCTGATTCTGAGTCCTCATCTGTTGGCAAATACAGACATGATTTAGTTTTGATTATTCATGACATTGATATTGAGTTGATCGTATACTAGGAATTTGTGAAGACAAGGTTTACAGCGCAACTGCCTCACATTTCACTTAAACGTTTCTAAAAATCAATAACTGATTTGCATATAATTATAATAGCATTATGTGCATAGAAATTTGTATCGAGAAACGCCATATGTGGCCTTAATCCATACTAAATAATCGTTAAAACCATAAATGCTGGTGGTAAGTATTATCTTCAGCGATTTAGCGGCATTAACCACGTTTAATGACAGCCGGAGCAGAAACTGGGACAGTATGGTAGCACAAGAGACGCGTACTATAGTTTCCCGGAGATCATCGATAGTGTGATGGGTTCCACGAACCGCTTTCCAAGTCTAGTGTAAAACGTGCAGCATAAAAATTAGCGAAATTGGGTGATTTCCAAGGCAGCTTATCGGATTTGACAACATTCTTTGACAGTTTAATAACTTTTTTAAACTATCAGAAGTGGGATAATTGGAATACTCGTACCTAAGTGGTTTCAAATTAAACAACCCTTCCGCCTAAGAGTAGGAAAACCACACATTTTTAAAATTAATTTGATGATAGAATGAGAGTCAAATATTTTTTATGGATCTTTAATCTAATTTACGAGTACGTCTTTTATAATTTTGTAATATCGTAATAGTAATACCAATTTCACAAGCCAACCTTCAAGCCTAGACATAAACAGACTGATAGACACAGACGTGGAGATAAACACAGTTAAACAGGCTATTTAAAGAAAGCTGCTTCCATCGGAATGTTAAACGAATTGAAGGAATGAAGCCGTAGGTGAAAACTGTTACTTTATGGACTTTGTTTTAGGTAATGGTGTTTTTATAGCACTGAAAACAAGATATACAGAATTGATTTGTTTTCTCTGCATTCCTACACGAAATAAACTGGTGCCCAAAAAACAGAATGAAAACTGCAAAATCAAGACGTTTTTGTCTACATAATTACCTACGATGTCAAATGAATGAAAGAGTGGAAAAGTAATTGTATTCTAAAATATTTATAATAGGACACCGTATCAATATATTCACGTTTTAAATGTATACGTGCAAGATGTATGTAACGAAATGTCATGAAAGCCAAAAGCGGCAAGTACCTATTAACCCAACAACAAAGTAGCCACAGCACATCACTGAGGCAGTAAACCTCCAAGTACGTAGCCACTTGAACCTAGTTCCACATTTTTACCGTCAGGCAGCAAATCTCTGGTGACGGACAGACGACCTTGTCGGTCTAGTGGCACAAGCCAAGCCATATAAACTGGGTCGTCGGAAACCTTTACAAAAACTCGACTGGACGTATATGGGGTCCGAGCCTCAGAGGCCCATGTTCACGACAGAATGGCAATAGGACAGACTGATTGATGGATCAACTCTAACGGGTGTGGTAGATCTAGAATTGACTTAGTCCAATTAAAGATTTTTTCATTGGTTTACTATGTATATGAATGGAATTTTAGCACATTTCTTTGCCGTTAGTTGCTGTTTCAATTGAACCAAATTCCTCTCCATCATTGGTTTTGTACGCCAATGAAATACAGTCCATAAAGCTCTATGAATAAAATATTTTCTTTTGTTTGCACAACTGTCACTCATTACAATAAAACAAAATATAATCCGTACTTAAATCATTTAATTTTAAAACTTTAAGTAGCTGATAAGAACATAAAATTAACTTGATGACATCTTTCTATTATCATACCAATGCCTTTATCTTGTTAAAAAGTTTAAAACCGATAAAGTCAAAATATTTTGTGGTGATATGATAAAAATATGATTGGATTAGGTATATCAAATCGTAGATTATGTGCTGTAGCATGGCTGAAATCTTTGGAATCGTTATAAGAATGTCACAGTGTAAAAGAATGTAAATGAAATTCGTCAAATGGCCCACTCTCCCCGATCGAGTCTCGATGGCGTGTGTCTTAAAGCCCCTCGATATAAATCTCCCCGTCAACGCGCATGCGTGGTGACAACTGCGCAAGAGATAATTGTCCAGAGCTATTTCCTGTGCCACTATCTGGCAAGTTTTTATTGACTAGCGGTTTAGCTTCCATACTCGCATGAGTCTCTCTTTTCTGGACATTATCACTTTATGTGATCATTAAAAACATGCCGTTATTTATTATTGCATTCATCTTGTTAAGAAAATAATAATTGTGTGTATAAAAATTCCAACGTGTAATTCATAAATCACGTCTCTCTTCCGGGGGAGTAGTAGGAGTCTCGCAGAGTTACAGTTTTGTAGAGAAAAAAAATATGCATTGGCAGTATTATATTAAATAACAACTGGTAAACCTAAGTTTTCTGTCAAATTCCATTTTGCGTTGACAAGCCTTCGTGTTCAATACTCTCTTATAGTATGGGAAGGCAGACATACATCAATGGGTTGTTTGTCTGTTTGTCTTTCCACGTATGTGGGTCCAAAGTAACGGTGGCCACAATGCGTGCGGCTGTAACCACTGATGCATTGCCGTGCCACATCGGCCGCAGACTGACCACTTGCTATCTGCCTTAAGACTAGAAAGTCAATGATCAATTTTGCTCATTGCTTTCGTGGTATTGGAAATTTATTGGCATAATGCCGGCGGTTTCAAATTTATCTGCTATCTGTTAAATCGCATTGACGTTATCGTGCTTTGCAAATTCAAAATGTCTGCTTGATTTGCGTCAATAGGTTTCCATGTAAATTGATAATGATTAATCGGGGACTTACCATCACTCATGTCATCTGCTGAGGGTAGTCCAGCTGGTGTGGGGTTGGGTGAGGGTTGGTGCTCAGTCCATTGTGGTCTCCAGGGTTCATGTCGCGCCGCCTTCCAGATTTCGAGTTGTGCGTATAATGTGCTTCCCGCCTAAAACAAATACGTGATATTGAGCGTTTTTTTACATTTACAGTCTACTTGAAGAGAACGGTAAAATTATGCTTGTATATCTTGCAAATAAATTACATATGTAAAAGAAAAATAAGGCGTGGAAAATGTGGAAAAGATCGGTGGGAATACGAAGTAGATAGGTACAGTTTTTTGAGTGCCAGAGATGTACCTTATTGTCTCAAACGGTAGCTAAGTATCTACATGCAAAAGATATATTTGTTTATAGTTTAGGAGTTTTACTGTTAGTCAACAAACGAGTATTTGTATGCAGACACTAGTTGCTGAGGAACGTGCCGCCAAGGCGACTTTCATCGGCCTTGCGTTGCCTTGCCCGGTGAAAGTCAAAAGCGGGCGATAAGAGATTGCCCCGCTCTCCCCCCGATCCCCGAGCGATTAGACGCTCTTTAGCTTTACGATCTGAACAATCTGTTGCATAATTGATGGTTTAGCAAGTGACGAAGTGGGTATTGTTTTGGTTGGATAAGTTATGGTGGTAATGAAAGATGATTAGAGAGGAACAAGTGAACCACTTGTCTTCATAATTCCATTACCTATGTTCGTAATTAAGGGAAAGTTGCTTGGCTATAATTGCTGTTTCACCCCTTGAATTTTTTTTCAGACATAATTTATCTTCTACACTTTTCGTGTTGATTAAAAGTTGAGGAAAATCCGCCAGTAACTATTATTACAAAACGACAGGCAGAATCTAGAGCATAAACCAACAGCTACGTAATAAAATGGTTATGTAAAGACAAGTAAGCAACCCGGTTCCTTTTTGCGGATTTCCTTAACCACTGGACCGAGCCAGATTTTAAGTTACTCAATGCAACGTTAATAAAAAGCAACTGCGTAATAGTTGAACACTATCTGATGATTACAAACATAACATAGAGTCTTGAGTAAAGTATAGCTCAATATGCATATGAGTAAACAGACTTTATCAAAAGTTCAAGTCCGATAGTTCTATTTATCGAGCTACATTGTAAACGCGGTTCAGTCAGTAGAGTTTTGACATCAAAATTTTATTTAGACGCCCAGCTAGTTGACCTCGCAAGGGTGGAAACAGTTGCATGCTGTTGATCCTTAATCGAGGTCAATAGAGAATAAGAGATACCGCCTATGGACGTCTCACGGTAGTTGAAGAGGCGTATCTATTCTACTTGGCCATGATTAGAAAAACTACTAGCATCACATCGGGATAGTTTTGCAACAAATTCCCAGAACTGTTATGTTCTTACTCTGTTAGAGCATAGGTACCTATATTTTCCTTCTGGAATAAGTATAGACTACAAAGATTATAATTACTTCGCAAATGCGAAATGCAAGAAGTAAGCAATGTTTAGAAATCGTCAAAAGTGGCACACCGCTGCATCCCATTATATCTGCACTAGTTGGATCATCTCTAGCGGCTAATGACTCTTGTGTGTAAGAAAAAACTACGGCAATGATGTAAGCCAAACAAAAACTTAGGAAGCCATTACCAAAATAAACGGTGATCTGAGCTCATCTTTACATATAGGTAGGTAAGTAAGTACCGACAATTGAATTACCCGTTAAGTTACCATATTCATGCATTGTATAGAATCAAAAAGATCACATAGCTCTCCTAGTTCTACTATTACCCAAACTATACTGTTTCAATATACATTTGTAAATTTTGAAACATATTGATCTTCCATCGTCAACTGCTGTAACTTGGGGCTGTTAAAAATGACTTGGGGTTGATGGATGAATTGGGGCTGATGATTAAAGAGATATAAAAAATACTAAGTGGATAGAAGTGATCAGGGCCTGATTAATGATGTTATACCTACTATGTAACAATTCTATCGTGACATGACACGTGAGTTTGACACGCGACTCGGATATCATCATAGAACTACAATAAATTGTTATCGATTTGTAGAATTCCACCATTTGTTATCTAGCTACTGACATCGAAAATAAGAAAGACGTCCATGACGTACCTAAATATTGACGGAAAATATTTTTTACATGAGTCAAATTCCACATGGTCCCATTAATTTAGTTTAATTTAAACTATAGACTTTAAACTAGCGAAAAAAATCGTCGTAAATAAAATAACGATAGCGATATGAATATGAAATGGAAATTATGCAAATTTTCACCAGAGGAGAAATAACATAGTGATGATCGAATGGACCAATTAGTTCGGTGAGGTCACAAACTAGGTATGATAAGAATTAGAGCCAGTTCTCATCAAAATTTAAAATTGAACTACCTATGTGTCCAAATATAGTTTTAGGGAAAAAGCAGTTTTGTTCAAGCAAGCATTCAAAAGCTTGCGCGACGCATCTCCATTGCATCTATCCTTATCATAGTCATGGAACTAATATCGTACAAATGTTACGCCTATATCCCTTGCGGGGTAAGCAGAGCGTAAAAGGCCGTAAAATATGGCTATTTACACCACCTCTGAGAAAAGACTGAGAGCCATTCTGATGACTGTGTGTGTTGGGATTAACTAGGTGGTGTACGTCTGTATACACAAAGTGTAGGTCAGTCGGGAAAGGTTCTGTTAAAAATCTCAAAGTATAAGAAAGAATATCAAAACAAATATCAAATGCCAAAATCATCGCTTGCATAGAGTGAGCCATATGTATAGGCGTCCCGCGCGCGCCGCTTCCCTAATCTGTGGTTGTGGTGCGAACTAGCCCTTACAACATTGTGTCCAGTTATCACTCGGCGCGTGTGTGTTGGACTTCGAACTCACGCCCTCAATCGCTCTCAGGGTCAGCGGATTATCACCGAAAAATTCCATATTTAAATAACAAAAATGATACAGAGTGTGATGATAAAATTATCATGTCATGGACTCTGTTTACCCCAGCAGTCACATGAGAAGTATCCCTTTATCGTGCTGTTATCGATAATGCGAGCTAGTGGTGGGAGCCACAAACTTACGATCAAATAATACTAGGTTTTCATACAGTTTTTATGATAACCAGCATAGTTTGCTCCGTTGATGTCACGAGCCTTAAATATCCGCGGTTTGACAGTGGTTCAATGTATCACGGTTAGTGCATTATACAGTAGGTCGACCACCCAACTATGGACCAGTCTTTTACCCGCTCTTAAAAATCATTATTATCCATCATCATCTTCCTGTCCTATTCCAATAACTTGGGGTCGGCGCAACATGTTTTATTCGAACACAAAATCATGTTGCAAAAGAGTTTGGCACTGTTTTATGTCCGGTCGCCTACCTGGCATCAACCCTCTCTGGGAATGCTATTGTAGGTGGTATCATCGCCACCATTCGGTTGACCATAGTCGACAGATATTTAGACGAGATCAAAAACTCTTCGTCACCTGATTCAAACCACACTAAGTAGAATAAGGGTGGCAGAATCCTTAGCCGCTACAGTAAAGTCCGAGTGACTTAGAAATATTTATACAAAATCTTTGAAGTAATTACCTGTGGTGCCCTTTGGTTGAATTCTTCTTCTGTGAGGGCAACGAGGGCAGCTCCATTCATCGCGAAGTATTCTTCAGGTACCATTGGCAAGTTGAATGTGTGCAGTGTGAAGTTCACCCAGGATTTGACGTCTGTCGGTGTCCATAGCATAGGGTCTGGAACAAAGGAGATTGGTAAAATAACACCATAGTCACAGAACATACCTACAAAGGTACTCATAGTACTGCTTGCAGTAAGATTATCTGTATTGGGGTGCTATAGAATACTCGGAAACACACGTGAGAAACGCCCAGACTAAGGCGTCATATATCTGCTCCAGCCAGGTATTGAACCCGAAACCTCACCAAATGACAAGGCATGATGAGAACATCATCTGCCTGCCCTTGCACTACTTATAGCAGCGCCATATGGGTTGTTTTAAATGTAAGTAATTCAACTATTTGAAAATTGGGCACTCCTGACTATGACTACTAATTTATGTAAATCAAAACAAGATGTGAGCAATTAACAATAAAATGAAGTGATTACTGCCAGAGCATCGGTAGCAAAGCAACACATCTTACGTAATCATCCACTTATGCCTCATTCTGAGAATCCATTTGTATTATAATCTGTACCAGTGGCTGTCATGATCTATACGAGGAAACACTCGGTTTTTTGCTAGCTTCAGAATAATGACGTCATTGATAGCTTAACTAGTACGTCAATTTTGCTACAACATTCTCAAGTCTTGTTGGATGTCGTAGGTTATTTATGTATGAATGAATGATGTATGAGAATTCCTAACAATGTACATTTATGAATCACATGGTAAAAGGAACGACTTGAAAAATATTAGAAAAGGACTAAGTTAGTCATAAGATCCGATGGTGCTAAGCTCATATCCTAAGATTAAATCAAGATCAAGATTTTTTCTGTTGACTCACCTGGTGAGATTCCCAATACTGTGCAAGTGTTGTCCACGTCTCTCTTGGATTGTTCAATAACCATGGACAGAACCTTGTCGATATCGTCGGGTGCAACTAATGTATCATCTCCAGTACCGTTGGTTCCTCCACTACTATCTTCCATTTTGACAGTCCCCAGTTCAAAGGGGATGGGTTTGAGATTCAATCTTTTCTGGAACGTTGTGTCTTCAAGTGCGGACCTTAATAAGACGTGATCCCTTGGTTCTTCAACTTCAATTTTAGGTGTGATGTAGTTGTGTTGCACGCTCTCTTGGAGTATTTGACTTTCTTTGAGTAGCTCTTCAATGTCAATGTATTCCTCGTGTTGTGGTGCGGGCGAGGAGTACTGGTTGTGGCTGCCGTAGGATACACAAGAACCGGAAGGGGAGAGAGGATACGGTGAGGCGAAGCCTGGCACGCTCAGTCTGTTCGGTTCCTCTTTGATGTAGACTGGAGAGTAGTTGTTGCCCAGGTTGTAGGGTGATGAAGGTTGTAGGGCCACTGTGGGGATAGATCCTTCGTCTGAAGATGGGGAAGGTGTGGGGTAGCCTTCGAAGTCGTACAGGCGTTCGAGGAAGGAGTTGTCCTCTGTCTGTTGTGGTTGGGGCTGTGTGGGGTAGGGTGGCGGGGGTTTGTGTTGGGGCGAGTGGAGCATGGACTCGGGGGGTGACTGGGCGCCCAGGAGACGCAGGAGGTGGTGGATGTCGGTGGGGGAGGCGGGGACCGCGCGCTCGCCCTGTGAAGCCGACGGCGGGCTCAGACCCGACCGCGGCACCGTCTGTGGCATCTGTTGACAAAGATAATAATACATTAGTACTCTGCTTGGTGATAGTCGTCAAATGTCAACCTCTTACCTATGAGTAACGCAAGTTACAAAAAATAACGATCACAGGCGTCAATCATCTTTACATACAATTATCATATCACTATTAAATCGATTTGTTTATCTAAAATATTTTTTAGCAAAGGAATATTTCAATACCAAGAAACCTAGCCCAACATCGTAGATAACATGTTAGAGCCCTGACGATAATAAAAAACATAACCGAATCTTGTCACACCTGGCAAATATTTGAACTAACACAAGAGTTTCGGTGTATTAGGTCATCATATCATCTATGTACGTCACGGTACGCCTTTGACGCGCGACCAGATGGCTCAAACACAACAACTTTTGAATTTAGTCTTGTTTATTTATCTAAAGTCAAAGAGATCCAATTTTAGGCTGAGTTAAATTTTACTCAAAGTGCAGATTATTTTGGCGTCTCTCGGAAATTGATGATACACAGATGATACTATGACTTTGAAGGTGATGTTGAGAAATACTTGTGGGAACTATACCTATTTTATCGAGGTATTGATGAGGTATTGTTACGAAGTAGTGGGGCGGACTGAAACTTTTGACAAAATGTAAAAATCACGCTTCTTAGTTTTTTTTTACATTAATTGTTATTTTTTCTAGTCGGTACTAAAGAATATTCTATAAGAAGAATTTATCTATGGACTTACTCGCAGGGCCGTCTTTCACCCATTAGAGGCCCTGGGCACATTAGCATGATGGGGCCCCAAGACCATAATATACCTACTCGTAGCACAATTTACACTTTACACTCGTAGACCGAACGTCACTTTCTTGTCCTGTCTCTTTTCCAAAATTGGTAGAAACTGGCGTTACTTCTGATTGGCACGGCTCATTATTTGGAGTAAATATTGTTCGATTGCTACTTACAAAACTCTCTCCGGTAGAAAAATATGATGTTAATTTCGGTAACTTTTTAATGACTTCCTTCTGGTGTGCAGATTTTTTCCTTTTGTCAGATCCACTAGGATACGACCTTTTTGAAATTTTATAACAAAACAGGCAAACAACGATTTATTAGAAAGTATTGGAAAGTATTTCACAGAGCACAGTCAGAAACGACGACTAACGAAACGATGAAACAAATGAAACGTCACACAATGTCACAGAAAAATACAGGGGAATTCCCGCCACCGCCGCCGATAGTCGAGTCGGGGAATTCTCGTCGCCGCCGTTCGTGAAGTCGGGCAGTGTTGCCAATACTCCGGATCTCATCGTTTAATTTTTTATAGAAAATTATTATTGCGATTAGCAATTGACATGAAAACATATTACTGGTCATATGTTATGTTATCTGTGGTTTGGTAATCGAGTAGGGGGCCCCAATCGATTGCGGGGCCCTGGGCACGTGCCCATTGTGCCCAGTGGAGAAGAGGGGCCTGCTTACTCGCAGAAGTGACAGCCCCATTGCCTTTCTAGAACTAAACTGAGACAATCTCGTATTCCCGTATTGAAATTATTTCAGGTTTTTCATAATAACGCTAGTAAGTATTTCCTCTGATTCTTTATAAAAACAACTCGTTTGTTTCCCACATCAGTAATTAGAACTTGTTTTCGTATCTATTGTTCTCTTGCTAGTATTGAAATGGAGTAAGTGAAGTAGCCGTGTAGGTACACTGATTTACCTAATGTAAAGAAAAAGATTCTTGGATATCGTAAAAAAATAGTAACTTTGAGTATTATAAAGTTGAACTAAAAAACTTGCGTAGCATGGTTAGGCACATTAAATTGATGTGAAGAATATGACATCCGGGCGATTAATGGTCAAAAGCAAATTTTTTCACGATTGTGCCTATGTAATTCAAATGGAATTTGGCTTATATGAATACCTAATAATAATTGAATGAGAATTTTGATTGTCTAGCCATTGGCATGCGGAAATGTCTGCAAGAAAAAGATTTTTGATTTGACGACTGTTTGGATTAAAGTGGACTTCAGTGAGAAAAAAAATCTGATAGATGGACTGACGACTTGATGAGGGTGGCTCTTAGTGTCTGGATAACGAAAGTGAGAGATCTTGTTTTGTAGGAGGGACCTACTTTCGGGGAGATCTACGTCTAGCAGTCTGATAAAGTACTAAATGCAAGTTTTAGATAGATATTCTGATAAGACAAAAGATTCGAGTGTAATATTGACACGTAAAATCCGAAGACCGTAAGCAATGACTGTAAAACGACTAAACAACCATCACGATAACGCAGTCCATTTAAAAGGCCAATGTAACGAACAAGGAAGTTTTTTTAATTGTCCGAAAAAAATAATGACGTCATTTCATTGTGTTCGATAGTGGAGCAGTACGCATGCGCGATGGCGGCGTGACCACTCAAATTGCAACCTCCTGTTACATTTTCGATGAGACCTTGGGGTTTCCACGTGCTGAGCCCACGAAACCTACGAGAAAACAGACGAGACAAAGAGCTATTTTTATCGGAGTGCTTCTAAGAATTTTACCAAAATAGGATACTAATGGCAGCTACAAGGTTTATTTATATATGTAGCTGTTTCGATATCACTGTCTTAAGTTGTTTGACCCTAAGGCTTAAGCTTGTTACAAATTGGAACAAGAACTTTGTCTTCTACGCTTTTGCGAAATAAGCCCCAACAAAAGACACAGATTAGATAAGCTCTAGCCTTTTCGGAGACGCTTGGGTTCAACAGAGTTCAAAACCGAAAACGTCAAAATAAATTACACCATCTTCCACTCACGAGTGCCATGAAATAGCCCCATTAAAAGACTCAAAGTATGCTACTTTTGGCATAATCTTCTCATAAAGAACACAATATGACTCGTACTTAGATGTCTGAGCTAGATAAAGAGCAGTTACCCATATTTTTTGGTTTTAAGTTTAGCAAAGCTGAAATGAATACGTAGTTTCCTTTTAGGGGTTTTCAGTTAATTAATTTTTATTGACTACTTTTCGATTATTGACGTATCAAACCAAGCCAGATGGTTCTTATATTCCGTCATGAATCGCAAATGTTAATCAAAAATAACCAAAAGTGTGGTCAAACATTTTTGACGCTATCGATATCATAGATTAGTCTCAGAAAGGATAAATAACTGTATGCTATTGTTTTTATAAAACGTGGCTTTAATTGACTACACAATACACATGATGGGTTGTCGTTAAACTTATTAAATAAAGGCTAGGAACATCATCATCATAGTATTTTTTTAATTGAATGTAATAAAAAACAAAACCAGTCCCATGTTTAGGTTTTCCCCGAACATTATCAGTCGATTAAACGGTTGTCAAGACGAATTCGCAACCCGAAAGGTATTTTTATAGCTTTAAGGTGTTTATTGGTTGTTTTTGCTTCTGGTATTTTCTATATTCATCAACTATTTTACCAAGTGAAACTATCAATAACATTGGCAACATCATACCCCTTATTCAGGTTAAATACATAGCCCACGTTCAAGCTATGAGGGGCTTCTAAACTATGATATACGACCTATTTTATCTTCCAATGAGGACGACGTGTGATAAAATTTAATTAAAATAAAGTCTATATTGATATCTTATTGTCAAACTGACAAGCTTGAAAGCTTGAGTGGCAACACTGACATGCCGTATTGAGGTCAAAAAACTTGTACCTCAAAATGGTACCGGTGTAGGTACACCAATCGCGATCTCGATCCAGTTTACACTTCTTACCTAACTTAACAGGTCAACTCACTTGGTACTGCCAGTAATCCATTTTAGTCAAATGTCACTGTGCAATAGCAAAAGTTTAATAACTGCACTCACACAATCAACTGCAAATGTCAAAGCGTTGATGCCACTTCCGTTTTGAGGTTATGTTTCGCCGGCCGGCCCGCCCGCGGCCGTTGCAAGTCGATTTGAGTTTAGAGCGAATACAGTTCTGTATTCAAAAAGCACGTTTGTTTTTTTCGGTCCATGTTAGCGTGCGTGTGCTCGGTAGATCACTCAGCCACTGAGCAGGCCGCGCCAACTCAAAGCCTTTGCCTCAATGAACGTACGTCACGACGGGAAGTACGCTCCTAAACTAATATAGAACCGAATAGAACCTTAGAATAAGTGTAACTCGCGTCATTATGCACTTAATTACATATCGATGACGCCAATATAAATAGAAATTTAATTTAACAACTTTATGTATGGACGTTTCCATTGCGCGCTGTCAGTGTTTAATAAGAAATTAATTAAGATCCGCGTGTTTTGGAAGGTTTTAACCTTGTTTTATGTTCCCTAAATATCAAAGTTGTCATTTTAAATTGCCAAAGCTATTAAAAAACGATAGACATAAATAAATATCGGACATAATCGTTTTGATAGGGAGTCGAATTCAGGAAGGATCGTTTAGGCGTTCCTTTTTCAGAATTTTCTTTGCACCGTGATTGGCTGTTGAACCGATGACGTAATCGGGCGGCGTTTGCGATTCATTCATACACTAATAATAGCAACATGTAGAGAGGTGTGTACATTAATATGTACTGACGCATGTATCGTACACGTGGGAAAATGTTTATATTGTGATTGTTTACTAGTTTCATCCAAATATGGTGAGCTAATAAGTATTCAAAGCTCAAGAGACCAATTAAAATTCTGCAGCGATTGCAGTGAGTAAATAGTAATGGTATAATCAGAACATTCTGATCTTAGTCGCTGAACATTATTGCAATGATTAGTATAGTAAATCTATCACAATTTATTCGTAGTTATTTGTCCATGAATAAGTATTTCTTTTTATTTTATTACTTACTGGTGCACTGGCTGCACTTATTCAGAATTTATAAACAGTTTCAAAAATATATTTTTTTCAGTGTAGGTAAGTGACAAAAGCTATAAATAGCAGTTAAAAGCCATGATAAGTTATTGACCATACATTTAACATATTTTAACTTTAGTACTTATTTGTGAAATAAAACGTCACGTGGTGTGTAATTAGCACATTTACGCAAAACGGTGTTTTTAGCTTCTAGCTATTAAGAGGGATCTATAGTCATTATTTTTCATACAAACGCTTTCAACGTATCCCTCTGCCAATTCGCAACCGATCGACTCAATTTTTGGCACGGTAACTCTTCTGAACTAGATCTATGCTCCATATTCTTTTTCTGGTTGTAATAATGCATTTAAAAAAAGATATGGCCTTGGCAAAATGCTCTAAAATTATCACCAAGTTTACGCCTTGGTATCTTCTGAATATGACAATAATTTCAGCAAAACAAATGATACGGGCATAGAATATTTTATTGGCAGCAAAATAATGCCACTATCAACAAATTTGGTGGCGATTTCGAACGGGGAACCTGGTAAACCCAGAACGCAAAATTTCCGGTAGCGAGCTATAACTGTCTCTTTTACGGCTGCGGGGCGGGTGGGTTGCATAAATGAGATAGAAATATTTTTATCAACTGACAGCTCACGAACTTCCAGCTCGGTATAGTAGCCTCTTAATAGATGTTTGTTTGATCTATTCAGTCAAAAACCATCGTTCTCTTATACATAACCAACAACCTTTTTTCTCTCTCAGTCATGACAGTACCTGCTATTTACGTATATTCAAAGTAAAAGATATACTTCTGCGTAAAAACTACACTTTCAATTCTATACTAGATATTAGAACTCAAAAAGCGTAAGTACACGCAGGGAAAACCTTGATAAATAGTACAAAAGCTTGACCATATGTCTAAACTTAAGTAGGTATTCTATTTATACACTGTCAATACATTATGTAAGTGGGATTGCCGACTGACTAACATACGGACAGCCTTATGTCATTACGAAAACCCATTCATAAAGCCTCAGGCGCAAGCGCTATGACGCGTATGACGGTTGCATATAAAATTATATATTAACGAGAGTATAGTCCATTCAAAATCATAGTGTCATGACCAGCCTAAGCGGGAGACTAAGTTACGCTGGTCGCTTAATATCTAAGTATAGCGACAAGTGTATCTCAGTCTCCTTTTTCCATTGACAAAAAATTGGTAAAAGTATCTGAGCGCCCCCGTAATTGATTTGCAAAACGATAAAATATTTTGTCTTAAGATTGCGGTGATGGAGTAGTTTTTTGCTACCTATGCACGATTTATCGAAATTTATCGCTAGCTATCAAAGCAAGTAGATAACTTTAAAAAATTACAACCGACAAGTACTTAAAGTCACTATGCAGGTACAATATTACTTATCACGATGATTACGAAAAAAATGCGCAAGCTGAAGACCGACTGTTAATTGACATACCTAATTTACAATCGCCGTGTGATGCCAGCTAAGAATAGCATCACCCCAATTCTACCCGTGGGTGTCGAGCGGCTAAGGGAGAATAATCCAGGGAATGGGCAGCAGCGTTTCCTGTAAATGCAACATCTTGCACTGCGTTCGCCAATCCGCCTGCCAAGCGTGTTGATTATGGCAATACCCAATATTACCCGATTTGTGTTTAAACAGAACGTGTTGCGCCGACCCCAAGTAATTGGGATAAGGGAGGAAGATCATCATCATCATCATGGGAGGGCCCATGTCCAGCAATGGACTGTTGTAGCTGTGATAGTATTTATCTAGGTTTATGATATAATACCTGGTAGTAATCATAGCCATATCCACATCTCATCTCCGTGCATTTTTCATAATCCCACTGCATCATTTTATCACTTTTACAATTCCACATAAAATGTCTATAACAACTTGCTCACACGTACACAGCTCAGACACAAATACGCAATTTTTTTGCACATAACGTTATTTATTTTGCCACGACGATCTACGACTTATCTGTTCGAGTTTATCGAAAGACCAAAGTTCTTGAGTTTATCGATACGTTATCGATAATTAGATAAGACGTAACAGTCCTTTTAAGGTAATAGGAGTGAAGTGGGTGCTATCAGTAGCACTTGGTGTTATTTTATTTACATATTTCAAGGATCAACTTGTACTAGTTTTTAATACCGCAATTATGAAAAACCAGTATAAGTTAAACCCTTGATCAGTACCAGTTAAGGTGATGCAGACAGATAGCATTTCGTTAAGTTTAGTTTTGGCCGACGAAAACAATTTAGATTTGCAGCCCTTAGCGTATAAATTTTGGGCGATTTTGTTGAAAATCCCAAACAAATACTATAGTTTTCAAGAAATTATTATCATTTATTTGTCAAAAACATGTATAAACATAACTCTTGCTTCAAATCGGGTAAAATCATCGATTTATTTATTCATCCTTTTGTTTTTTATACATCGTAGCGAAAGTGCTACGCTGCTACGTCGTAGTGCAGGTCCAGTCATTTAAAAGTGTCCCATTTCTATTCGAATGCTACGTACCTCTACATTCTTTGCTACGAGTACTTACTAGATACTACAAGGTAAACTTACCGAAAATTCATCGATATCTAATAGTTCTAAAAATATATTTTTATCATTTTCGAAGAAACAGGTTTACCACTATCACAGAGAAATTCTTTTATCATGCTTATTTTTAAAAATAGGTTCAATTAACGATTATTTAATTATATTAATCAAAGCAGCTAAAACTAGTAAAGATCAGTTAGAGCTAGTTAATTATATACTAGCAAATTAATTAAAATTCTTCGGCATGCTAGCCAACAAGTAATATAAACGTAAGTCAAAAATAGAATCATGTAAAATTGTTTATACTTGCAATTAATACATTTGTACCATAAAAAAGAATTCGTATATTACTATAGTTATTCTACACTAATTATTTATTTATGTGTGCTATATTAATTCTTTGTTAACGATACAAAACAATTTATTTTAAATATAAACAGTTTGATTATGATTTTAATTTTTGAATTAACAAGATGTGTTAAAAAATACAGTAGTATTTTGCTGTAAAAATCCGCCATCTTGAATCTATAATTTTTTATAGCCAGTGTCACTCGCGCTGCTTAGACGAATCTAACGATACCTCATCAAAATCCAACTATGCTTTTGGGCTGTAGCCCGTGAAAAAGAATTTTCTTGTCCACATACTCATTATCATTACATACATACATACAAACAACCATACATACATACTCTTGAAAAACATAACCCTCTTACTGTGGTAACAGAGATCTCAACAAAATAAACGACGTACTGAAATAATTCGTCTGTCGTTACCACTATTTATTTAGTTGTTTTTTTGTCTCGGGAATAAATTTAGGGAATAGGCTGCTGTGTTCTCTGCACTGCGCTTGCTAGCCCAGCTAAAGCGCGGTGAGTTTGGCAAACACTTTAAATATGGGGGGAGACCCATGTCTTGCAGTAGACTTGTAAGACTTTTTATACGTGTGTCTGCGTTTTGCGTGTGTCTGTGTGAGCACGCTCGTTATATTATAGTACACGACTTGGTCGTGAGCTAAGCAACTCTTGCGCCGCGAACCGGTCGTCAAGGCCTCTGGTTTTCCCGCCAACTCGAACCAAGATGGCCGACCACGCAGACCGACGCATTGTTAATAACTCGCTATGCCAATTTGATTTATATCCATTTAACATTTGTGAATAAGTTAAAAGGTATTACTTATGTACTCGTAGTATGCTTTAAAAAAACACACTTATTTTGTGAAAATCTTCTAGTAACAAATATAGAATTTTCTAAAGAAAGCTCTACTTTTCAACAAAAATACTGAAACATTGTTTTTTTTTCACAAAACTGATTGTGGTAATTCCTTTTTGAATTCATTTTACTAATAACTTATATAATTATTCTCGTACATATGTTTTTTTTATGTCTAACGTAAGTAATGTAATGGTGCGTAGACAAAAACGTCTACGTAAAACAAATGTAATGGTGCGTAGACAAAAACGTTATCTATAACCACTCTAGTCGAAAATGTGTATGCATCGTTTGTAAAAAAAATGACGATACCTACTCAATTTTAGAAACTGTACCTATAAGCAGAACTTGTAACGTAAATATCAAACGTTTGTTAGCAATAGAATGATTGTCCAATCCACGTCCAATCACTGGTTACAAGTTTTACGTAGCGCTGGCGCTACAACACATCGAGATTTTCCAATTTGACTCTTTTCAGTAGAGCTTAAAGTCGCTTATTGCGTGGACTTTTGTTATTCTAATAAAACGCTTTATATAGTTCTACTTAGAGTCGCTTTTTGCATACACTTGCTATTATAAATGTTCGAAGGCCTTTGCACGTAACCTGTGACGTCAAAGTTCCCTTTCACTGCGCCGATTGGGTGCGCACGCGCTGCTGCCATTTATATAGATCGATTTATTGACAGCTTCACTTGAATTAGATTTATTATTATTACTTAGGCCGTAACTATTAAGTTTGCGATTCGGATCCTTTATAGAATTTATGACAGGCGCAATATCGTTGTATTCTGTGTGGGTTAATTAAATTACGTCCGGTTATATTTAGATTATGGAATTTTAATATAAGTCTTGATCCTAAAATAAAGCCTTTATCTTAATTACTTAGAAGTAAGTAGTAACTATGGTTATAAAGGAAATAAACTTGTAGAACACATTTCAGTTGATAGATTCTGAATAATCAATTATGGTTTCAAGCAATGAAAACATTTTCAAAGAAATAGCTTCTAGTGACGAGGTATTTTCATATTACATTAGCAAGCATTCACTATTATTTACGTTTCAGAATAGAGTATGACATAATCGTGAACATATCGTTTGACAAACAGTTCTGAATTTTGACGAAAAATGTTCTTAACAAATGTTTCCAAACATATTAAGTAAATCAGCTAAAGGTACCTATTAATGTAACATGTTTCTCAATGGCGTGATATTCTGTGCTGCAACTTCTTTATGATTTTTAAGCTATGAAAAAAGACATGAACGTCATTATTGCGTATATTTAGTTTGTTAAGCAACTAGCGAAAAACCCGCAAGTTTCTTTCAAAACTCAAGTTCAATTATAGCCCGACTATGACTCATGATACTTTAAGATAGATCTTTCACAATTGGGGAGCCCGAACGCTGACCAAAACGGCATCTTCCTCTTTCTTCAAAGAAATAGCTCATAGTGACGAGGTATTTTCATATTAAATTAACAAGTATTCACTAAATATACGTTCAGGATTAAGTATGACATAAACGTGATCTAATGACAAACAGTTCTGAATTTCAACGAATAACTTTACATCAAAATGTTCATAAGAAATGTTTCTAAACATAATTAGACCAACTAAGAAATCTACTACTGCAACATTGTTCTTTATCGAGTAATAGTCTGTGCTGCAACTTCTTTATAAGCTATGTATGAGCAAAGACATCGTCATTATTGCGAGTGTAACTATAGCAAAAAACCCGCAAAACTCTTTCAAAATTCAACTTTAATTAGCCCAACTATGACTCACAATTCTTCAAGATAGATCTTTCACAATTGGGCAGCCCGCACGCTGACCAAAACGGCGTTTTCCTCTTTCGTCGGCGCCGGCGCAGGCTTTCGCAACGGTATGATTCAGCCATCGTCGCAAGTTGACGCTTGGCGAATATTTAGACGGTTACGTGTGTGAATGTTAGGACTAGTAAGAGGGCTAAGGTGTGGCTCAATATTAAGTTCTATTTGGTTCTATCTACCATCTGTGAAGACTTTTTTTATAATTTGTGTTAGGGTAGGTACTTGGTTTTTTATTCAATGCTACTGGCCTTCGAAAGAATGCTTCCGAGTGATAAGTAAGGTGTGGCTGAATAAAGTTCTTTCCACAATCTGTGAAGACTTTTAAAATAATCGAGGCTATACTATAAACGCTATGTTTACGTTTTATATTGTAAATGCTTTAATTTTTAGTATAAGTTTTCCTGTAGTGTGTTTCTGTTTGGGATGTGTAATATAGTGTTTCTTACTTTCTTACTGCAATAATAAGGCCACATTATGCGTGGATGTTATAGGTTACTTTTGTATTAGGAAAGTTAACTTATAAAATGACTAAACTAGTCAGAGGGAAATGCAAACCTTTCTACGCTCTTTTAACTTTATATTATGTTACCAACTTAATACCAAAGATCGACCAATCATAAACGTGAAATTAACAAACACAACCTATTGTTTCGTCTCAACCGACCTGCTCTACTCAATCTGGTTCACAGCGCGCAATGTAACCAAAAAACCTGTTGTCGCGAGTGAATGTGTGTCGAATGATTACGAGAATCGCTCACGTAACAGAAGCTTCATTCGTCCTCGACCCCGTTGTAAAAGTGAAAATCGGTCGCGAAATGGCCGACACAGTGCTTAAGTGCTAAGAGACTACTGTTCTTAGAAAATGTTATGAAATGAGGATAGAAGTAGAACAATCTCAGTCTTAGTAGTTCGTCAAATGGGTTCTCTATTAGGTGTAGTACGTAGTACTAGGTAATGACTAATGACAATATTCAGATAATACTATTTCGTTTAGTTAGATACTAGGTGACTAGAGTGTTCTCTTATTTTGTATTTTCAATGCCGTAGTACTAGGTAATGACTAATGACAATATTCAGATAATACTATTTCGTTTAGTTAGATACTAGGTGACTAGAGTGTTCTCTTATTTTGTATTTTCAATGCAGTAGTACTAGGTAATGACTAATGACAATATTCAGATAATACTATTTCGTTTAGTTAGATACTAGGTGACTAGAGTGTTCTCTTATTTTGTATTTTCAATGCAGTAGTACTAGGTAATGACTAATGACAATATTCAGATAATACTATTTCGTTTAGTTAGATACTAGGTGACTAGAGTGTTCTCTTATTTTGTATTTTCAATGCGCACGTAGGTGAAATTTAAGTTCACGAATTTTTATTTTTATTGTTTTTGTGACGTTAAACTCTACATAAACAATCTACCCCAAAAAGATACAACTCCGTTCAACTGCAAGTTATATTTTGTGCTTAAACCTCATTCATAAGTATAAAAATGTTTTAACACATAACCCGACCGACACAAAAAGTTTAAATGTAGTTACTTCTCGAGCATTTGTCAGCAAGGCACGCTGCCTGGATGTTTACTAAGGCTGTTAGGAAGATATTTAGAACCAGTCAGCTATGTCCACTGCGTGTCTTACAATTTGCTCGGCATCTAAATGGGGGAGATTTGTGCCAACTTTCCCACTGTGCCTATGACTATTGTATGTGCACGTGAGACAAAAAGCTGAAATGTATGCACTTATGTGCCATGCATTTCAAAGCATGCAGATGCTTCATTTAGTGCACTAGACTTTGCGTCTACAGGCAGTGTCAAAGGTTCTTGGGAGTATAAAGAAAGATCCCGCAGAAAGTACCACTTTTTGCAGTAGTAGCACAGTTAGGTATCTACCTGCGCAAATTGATAAGTGTAAACTAAATTGTGCATAATGAATAAATGATACATACATACATAAGTAGGTACATAAGCAATACAACTGGGTCAAAATTGCAATTTTTGACAATATTACTAATTAATTACCAAGTTATATTTAAGTTTACCATTTTGACAATAATGTTGATAGCCATTTTAGATGCATTAAATTAGAACTATTGATATTTATTCAGAGTTTCTTAATAGGCACCTCAACTTCTTACTCTAAAATAAGTTACCTTGCCGAATTCAGCAAAGAAAAAGACAAGGGTATTTTCGGGTAAAAATTGACAGCAAGTAACAAAAACTAGAAGTTAGTATAGGTGCTTCCATAAGTAAATAATCAATGGTGAATGTGCTAAGTTACAAATGGTAGTGAGGAAAAAGACTTACACTCATGGTAGGTAGTGCACGTGGTCCTACTTCGAAAGTAAAACGAGAAATGGGCCTTGGCACCATTTCTCCCGACTATATAGGTGGCTCAACAAACCAGTCTTAACTTGCTTTTCCTTAACCCACACATCCGCAATCTGCCAAAACTGACTGCATAACCAAAAGCACCGTTATAACTCTAAACTTGATGCGTAGTTAGATATCTGCATCCGAGGTAAGTTGTCTAAGCATAGGTCTCAGGTTTGATAACCAGTTAGGGGAGACTGGGGACACTTGATCCCCCACTTTGATTTTGTGATCTCATGTGTACATTTCTTAACATATGTAACCCGTGTTTACACTAAACGATGCATAATTTAACCAACTACCATTTGTGTATGTGTAGTTAGGATTATACCATAGTTGTAAAAGTTATTTAAAGAAAACTGGTAAAACAGGTTTGCACCATGTGTCCCGTATATAAGGGAGAAATGATCCACCTAGTTGGATGACTTGATCCGCCCTGGATCAAGTCTCCCATAGTATGGGAGACATGGTTTTGTTTATTAAATATGTGAGGATCATGTGTTCCATAGTCAGGGACACGTGGGACATTACGTAAAAGTGAATAGCTATTTTATCAAGTTTAGTTTTGTTTTCTCTCCTAAATGTAATCTAAAAATGTACAAATACACCTAATGTAACGAATAACCGTTTATAATCGATAATATAACGATACAAAAATTTTACTTTTATAACAGTAATGGATCATGTCTCCCATAGGAAAAATACATTAGTGATATAATGCTATCCAATTAAAATATTATTTAACAATGTTCCATACAGCCTGAATATACACGATATTTAATCAATCAGTCCTGATTACAATTTTCTTACTAACTGATCCCCATAAGGGAGACTTGATCCTAGAATCAAGTGTCCCTTGAAAAAATGTACCACGTCTCCCGGTCAGGAATAATTTATACTTTAGAACAAAAGAATTTTTTACTTAATATAAACGTTATTCTTCAATCAAAGCTCACTGCTAATGAAATATCCTTAATAATGAAACTGTTTCTCTTGCAATTCTTCATTTATTTGTAATAAATAAAAGCCTGCAAATACTCGCCAAAATGATCTTGCAATGCCATAGAATATATAAAGACTTGTCACTTTGAAACATGAAATAGTAGACACATCCGACTGTGACAAAAAGTTTTCCCAAACCGTAGACAAAAAGTTTTGCTAGCATTAATAAACATAGGTTTGGTAGAATTTCTGGAAATTAAAAATACCATGTCTCCCACAGGGATCAAGTGTCCCCAGTTTCCCCTAATCATATTTTGTCTCGTGGAATTATAAACAGATGACAATTTAATAATCTAATAATAATAAATATGTTTTTAAACATTGTTATTTGCCTGAGTCAAGAAGAAACAAATTATTCATTCTTGTTCTCTACGGAAAATAAGAATCAGATGGTCTAGAAGAGCAATGGCGTAAACAAATCAGTATAACGAAAAAGAAAACAAAATCTTTTGAAAATACAACACGAAAAAAATGCTGCATACAAATCAACAGCAACACAAACGATAAGTACAAGATAAAAATTAATTTACAAGAATATACTGCGTCAAAAACTGGTCCATATAAAAAATAAGGCACTGTGCTGTTCAATTCTGTATCTTATGGTTATGTATTTAAAGCTCTGAGTATTTTTAATTCGTGGTAGAGTAGGTACATGGCTTTTTTATTCAATAATAGAGCTACACGACTGGCCTTCGAAAGAATGCTTCCGAGTGATCATGACAACGTTTTAAGCTCTGATTTTAGGGGTCTGTAGGCATAACAAAAACAGAAATTCATAAAGTGGTCGAGTAAGTTTGTATTGTATTTGCATACAACGTGAAAACTTTGTGCTCATAGATGTATTTACTCAGACATCATGCCCTGAGAGGCAGATCCAAATTTACGAAGAGATTGAGGTTAAAGACGGGGTTGGTCCAGAAAGTTATACAGTCAGAGAAAAAAACCTACATAACTACTACTTTCAGGCGCGAAATTTTAGACAGTACATCACCAACTTATTAAGGGATCAGCTTATACCAGTTGTCATACAATACACCACTAAAAATAAACCCATCTAAGTTGATTCGATTATGAGATAGGCTAATGTGCTACTGATAGTGCAAGATATGGTACAAAAAATTGGAAAAGCTTGAATGTCATATTCAAACAACTTTGGTCAACAGACTCCAGCACTAAATTAGACACCGTGTAATTCTAACAAATCACTATACATTAAGCACAGTGTTTTTTTGCCAAGGTACATTTGCGTTTACGACGACGCAGGCAAATGTTTTAAGCACGAATCAACTTTGATTTGACCGGCCGTGTCGGAAGCCGACAGATTTGATAATATCAATAATGCAACTTTTTGTTTTGTGTTTTATATGATTTGTTGGCGCCATTGTTTTATATTAATATTAATTGATTTTTGTATATACCTATATCTATATTTTACGAAAATTGTAGATATTTCTGTGGGGTTGCGGGGTTTCCCAGTAGGATTTAATAGTTACCCATTTATTTTAGTTAAAAGATGTTTGGACGTAAAGAAAAACGTGAACTGGGTTACGTGCAGTCTAAAAGTATAAATTGCTTGTTTAAAGATTAGCTTTAAAAGACAGATGTCGCCGCGGTAAAATTCTTTTTTAAAATAGTTTGCCAAGCACTTTTAATTACTTCTACAAAAACATTTGCTGGCCCTCTGGTTTGCTGGTAGAGTATCCCGCTTGGCATTAGGCCCGCCTTTGTACTATCAATACATAGTATAAAATGAAGTCGCTTTTTGTGTTTCTCCGTCGTGGAATTAGCTAACTCAAGGTATTTGTATAAAACATGCCAGAAAAATGCCTTTTACCCACGGGAAAACGAGCTGCAGCGACTAAAACTGCTGACGGGCCGCTAGTGTGCAATAAAGTATTTATAAATATAGGAATCAATTTTACTAAACTTTTCAATCACGGCTAAACCAAGCTACCCAGCTCGGGAAAGCACATAATTGCCGGCCGGCAGCAAATGGTATGTGACCACGCACAACATAAGCGTTCACTGATGTCTCATGGGGTTTAATTATAGACACCATTATCATACCTAAGCCGGCACCGGCTTAGAATAGCATCACCCTATACCTTACCCATAGGTGTCGTAAGAATCAATTGTACTTTGTATATGTTATGATCTAGGTATCTTATATCGATATTATGGTCTAAGTTTTTGTTAATTTATGTTTTTGATTATGATTAGTGTTTGTTGGATATGCAAATTAACTAGAGTCTGGCCAGCGAGTCTTTGGACACGGAAATGGCGCCAATTTTAAAAATCTTTCACATGTTAACACTGAAAAACTACAATAAAACAATTTTGATACTTACTATTTTTTTTTTTGTTTTTTTGTTTACCTTATGTATGTATGTATGTATTGGAGTAACAGAAAGGGTATAACAAGCCGAAAGGAGGTCAAGGTACTCATGAAACTGAACAACTTTCCCCATGAAACACGGGTCAATATATGAAAAAAATATTTGGACCTCCTCCCATACAAAATCGCAGATCAGCTGATTGATTTACTCTGAGAGGTCCATTTTTTTTTCATATTTCGTCCCATGTCCCATGGGGAAAGTTGTTCAGTTTCATGAGTACCTTGACCTCCTTTCGGCTTGTTATACCCTTTCTGTTACTCCCGGTAGATACATCATACATACATACCGGTAGGCAAGGTAAACACAAACTAAAGAGCAGAAAACAAAAAAAATAGTAAGTATCAAAATTGTTTTATTGTAGTTTTTCAGTGTTAACATGTTGCCATTTGAAATATTTGAATTATTTGACGTCCAAAGACTCGCTAGCCAGACTCTACACCTTATTTATGAAAACTACTTATGTCACAATTAAAACCAGAGAGTGTAGTCCTAAGAAACACGGGTCAAAGATAAATTAAATTGTTCGACTGGTACATTTTGTATACCACTTTTTTCATATTTCGACATATTTGTTTCTTAGGGAAAGTTGATCCTTAACCCATCTGGATGTTTCTGGTATTGATCACAAGTCTTCTTCATCGTGTCAATGATTCATCATGAACTTAAATTATAGTATATTTTGCCTGCCAGAATTTGGCGAAGACGGTCTCTAGTAAAAAGTTATCCTTTATTCAGGAGTACCTATTATAAATTGGCATTACCCATTCATAACAAATACGTATTCTTGACCTTTAATTTCAGTTAGTCTTTGAAGACAGAGGTTAAACCAACTAAGGAACTATATCTATTACTTTATAAATCATATATATTTATTGTTGTTTATTTGTGAACAGTACTGTAGTTATCTCTTCCATAAATTAGTGTCATAAACGTCGATATGTTATCTGTTGAGTTGTTTGTTCATCCTCAAGACCAGAATAGCTTGACACCTGACTTGTTGGAGTATTATTTGTTTAATAAGTCGTACTTAATTGGTTGTAAATATGGTAAACTGATGTCAAACTAAATGTGATGAAAATAATACGAATGTCTTCTAACAAGTTATCATAAGTTTGTGTGCTTGACGTATGTAAGCATGTTTGATACCATTTCTTGATCTAAAAGTTCAACGAAGGATGATTTTGTTGTAGAGATAGAATAAGATAATAGTAACATACCTAAACCCCATTATGATGGGAAAACTGCGCTATTAAAATGCCTAACAAGTAAGCTGACACGATCATAAAAACACATAATTTCCTCAATTAGGTACTGGATTGATAAAAAACGATATGAAAACTCCATGACATTTTTTCAATTTCTTATTTAAGTTTTTGAAAATAATATAGCGCTGTGAGTGCATTCAAATCCCAATACATATGAAAACTTCCTACATCACCTACTTCTATTAGTAAGATAGAAAAAAATTGCTACGAGAAAACCTTTTGTTTCCGCGGAAAAACACGTAACAAGTAGTGAAATGGCTACTTCACTAACATGCCGTATGGGTCCGATTTGGCATACATTACTGGTTATTGTACGGGCGTCATTACAATAACCTCTAGATAACCAGCAATACATGTCGCCGATCTAAGTTTAATAAGCCATTTGAAGCCGCTGGACTGGACAGACCTCTAGCGTTAAATAATTCAGCATCTGTCTAACGAACTGGTTGTTGATTTTTATATTAGCCTGTTGAGTTTAGATCATTGCTTTTAATATCTCCTGTTTCTAGCGGTTTTTTGGCCACCTATTAAGTTTTTAATTATTAAATGCCAGCCAATGGAGGCGGCCATTACTAAGCGAAATAACTTTTTAATAGCAGTCGGATTAGACCGGCAATCCGGTTTTTTGGTGTAAGAAATCAATTTATTCGTGAACGCAAAAAGTGTTTTACACATGCATTAGGGTTTTTCGTACGAAAATAAAACATCGTCAAAATAGGTGAACTTAGATTCCAGTTAGGTATATCGTTGTCCTTTGTTGTTCGCTAATCGTAGCCGATAATTAGTGACGTAACATAAATACAATATTATGTACAGGCAAATTTTATATATTATATACCTACCCACATTACACACCCCTTTCTCATACTTTGGTCTATGTAAAACACAAGAAATATACATAAAACAAAGTGATTCTAAATGTAGGGAAGATGCGCAATGAATATTTACAAAGCAGAATACATATAAATCGCTTCCATGTGTTTTGTATTATGAAAAACCGTTCACGTTTAATGCAAATATACGCGAAGCGACGAGCGAAAACTAGAAAGTTAACGCACACATGCGCACAAGCGTATAAACAAGAAAATACGCTTGTGTGCGCGCGAACGGCTGCGTTTCATAACTCTAAAACACACAGAGCAACAGGTATTTTATTCTAATAAAAAATAAAACAAAAAAAACTCACCGTATCAGGCTCCTCAAGAAAACCAGACTCCCACAACATGTTTTCGCTTTAACAGTTCGACACAGGTCACTTTTGCCAACGTCCAGTATCAAAAACTTCAAAAGAAACTTGTTTACTTTGCTGTGTGAGCGTTTAGTCCATGTCAGCGCGCGTGTTTACAAAAATCAGTTATCCCGTGACGTTTTTCGTGGGTATATTTTCCGAGACGTGCGCGACTGCTGCCGGGGCGGAGTCTCGAAGCGGTGTGCGCGTACGCAGCTGCCGAGCGCGCGCGAGCCCCGCCGACGGTTGCCGAGCTTGCCCGACCGCGGCGACCTACATCGATCTACTTCGAAACGCCAAGTGGCCATGCCAAGTTTTTTCTCACATTTTCCGATGAAATCTCGGTGCCTGTAGAAAAAATGTGAAGTACCTAAGGCGGTTTTCCTCTATATTTATTTTTTGTTAGGCCAAGAAGTTCGTGATAATTTTATTTGTGATTAGTTTTTCCGGCTTCATTTTATAAACAGCTAGAAACCATTTTTATAGGGAGAAAATTATCGTGAATTATTAAGATTTAAAATCCATGCAAATTCAAAGCCTTGAATTATTGTAAACAGATCACGTTGAAGTCTTTTGTATGCGCAAAATATTTTGCTCACTAATTCGCAAATTTAAAGTTTTTGCAACATGACTTTCATGGCAATTTTTGATTAGGTTATGAAGATAAAGTTACAAAACTTTACAGACCTTGCTTGGTGCTTTGTTATTATTTAAAGTTATAAAATATTTAACTTTCTCGCTCCATAATTATGTTTTTTTATTGCTTAATTTTTTACTTCATCAAAATTGGTTCAGTACCTATTTCCCGGGATATAGCGTTGTAAGGCCAACTACGCATTTTCAAACTTTCTTTACCAATATTGATAGTTTGAATCATGCCTCGTGACATCAACAAACAAATGAAAAACTTCCCCATGAAAAAAAATATGACAAAAGGGATTTCGACAGGGATTCTGGGATGACGACATAACAAGGCACGTTTTTTATCTCTGTAAATACTGAATCGATTTTGATCAAATATAACTTAAAGTAATAAAAAAAATTGGTAGGGCTGTGCTGCAAGCCACTACCGGGTTCCATAGGTGGCGGATAATGGAACGGCTTGGAGATATCCTTGCTAGCTGCCTGGCAGCCCCCGACCATGCAGTGGCGGAGTCTTGAGGGTGCGGTGGGTAATGTCTTGGGCAGATGTTACCCTATAAAAAGCTGCTAAGATCCAATGATAGCTCTGTCGAAAGGCGTGTCAGTGCCGCCATAAAAGCACGCCCCTGTGCACGGAAGCTGCTTGTACAGTAGACTCTAAGGTGGAAGTCGCAGGGACTGGAACAGTTTAGAGTCAATACCATGACTCCGGGTTGTGGACAGCGATGTGGAAGGCAAAGGGAAGACCACCACATTACTATTCCCAGGAAAATCATTATGGCAGTACACACAATAAATACGGCCCTTAGTCCCCGGCAGGCCTTTAATGGTCAAAGGGTGCGAAGAATCCCCGGGTGCGATATAAAAATTGCGACATGGAACGTGCAAAGTATGTTTAAACTAGAAAAGCAAAAGAATGTGGAGCTGGAAATGAAACGACTAAACTTAGACATTTTGGGAATAAGTGAATCAAGATTAAAAGGCAGTGGTGTAGAAGATCTGGGTGATACAGTACTTTACTATAGTGGCAAAGATGACAAAAAACACCAATATGGAGTCGCTGTAATGATTAAGAAAGAACTTAAATCTGCTGTTTTGAACTATCAGGTATCAGATCGCGTTATGTTGCTTCAACTCCGAGCTAAACCAATTAACATCAACATTTTGCAAGTATACGCCCCAACTACTGGACAAAGCGATACTATCACAGATATTTTTTTATATGAAGAAGTCAGACAAACCATGGCTAAATTAAAGAAAGACTGTACCATAGTGCTAGGCGATTTCAATTCAAAAGTTGGCGAAGGAATCGTTCAAGGCATCATAGGCGGTTATGGTCTAGGTGTACGGAATGACCGGGGCGATCGGCTAATTCAATTTTGCCAGGAAGAACAGCTTGTGGTCACAAACACTTACTTTAAGCTGCCGCCACGTCGTCTTTACACTTGGACGTCTCCAGCACATTCGCCTGCACACATAGCTAGAAATCAAATAGACTACATCCTGGTTGGTAAAAAGATTCCGCAACAGCTTCAAATCAGTAAAAACATATCCTGGTGCCGATATTGGCTCCGATCATAATGTACTTGTGGCAGTGGTATCTATCCGCCTTAAGAAACTAATACCACCAAGAAATAAGCCTGGCATAGATGTCTCTAGACTTCGTGAGGAGAAAATCAGGGAACTATTTCATGATCAACTTAATTCTAAGGTGCATGAGTTGCAGATGTGTGATCCGGAATTATCTGCTGCAGCCCCCAATAAAACCTGGGAAGACCTTAAAGAAGTCCTTGTCGAAACATCCAAAAATATCCTGAAACCATTACCAGTTGTGAAAAAGAAGGATTGGGTCTCAGACGAAATAATCGACCTAATGATAAAGAGACGAGAGATAAAAGGTCAGGATTCTAACAAATACAAAGAGCTAAATAAAGAAATTCACCAAAAGTGTATTGCGGCCAAAGAGAACTGGGTGTGCGACATATGTTCTGAGATAGAAACGCTGGAGAAAAAGCACGATTACTTTAATCTCTATAAGAAGATCAAGACTTTTTTAGGTTACAATAAGAAGATTACACCCCATACACTTATTGATAACAACGGTAGAATTATGATGACCACACAAGAAAAGCTTAAACAATGGGAAAAGTATATTCAAACGTTGTTCCATGACACGCGAACAGATATTCTTGTAGAATCTTCTGAGCCTACTGCTCCTCCGATAACAAAGAGCGAGATCAATTATGCCATCAAGTGTGCAAAAACGCGTAAAGCGGTTGGACCAGATGAGACCCCAAGCGAGGTTTTAAAACACATTGATTACAATAATCTAGATAATGTTGTCCAGCTTTTCAACGAAATTTATAACACCGGATGCATCCCGAAAGATTGGTTAAGGTCTACTTTTGTTACCCTACCTAAAATTAGTAATGCAAAGAAATGCAGCGACTTTCGTACAATTTCGCTTATGAGTCATATGTTGAAGATTTTTCTGAAGATAATTCACTGTAGAATCAACAATAAAATCGAAGAAAAAATATCAGATTCCCAGTTTGGCTTCCGGAATGGTCTAGGAACGCGTGACGCATTGTTCGGTTTCCAAGTACTAATGCAACGTTGTTGGGACATGAACCAAACTGTGTATATCTGCTTCATCGATTACGAGAAGGCGTTTGATCGAGTGCAACACAAAAAGCTCATTGAAATTCTTCACAACACTGGAATAGACTCAAAAGATATACGAATCATCCGTAATCTATATTGGCAACAGACAGCAAATGTACGGGTAGAGCAGGAACTTTCAAACGACGTCGAAATTCTTCGTGGGGTCCGACAGGGCTGCATACTATCACCGATCCTCTTTAACATCTACGCTGAAACAATCTTTTCTGAAGCTTTAGAGGATGCGGTTGAAGGAGTAGTGATTAATGGACAACTCTTGAATAATATACAATACGCTGATGACACCATTCTGCTAGCTAACACTTTGGAAGATCTGCAAAATCTTGTAGACCGTGTTGAAACCATCAGTGCTGCGTATGGTCTTAATATAAACATCAAGAAAACGAAGTTCATGATGGTCGGACGAATTTCGCAAACAAATCGCTCAATTTTGCAAGTTAGAGGCCAACCACTCGAAAGAGTGCAATCGTACAAATATCTCGGATGCATCGTAACTGAAACAGCAGACCATAGTAAAGAGATAAAGTGCCGCATTGAACAAGCGCGTAGTGCATTTGTAAAAATGAGCGACCTCCTCTGCAACCGGTCTCTTCAAGTATCTACGCGAGTCCGTTTAGCACGATGCTACGTTTTTTCTATCCTTCTGTACGGATCCGAGGCTTGGACATTAACTGAAGCTATGACAAAGCGAATATAAGCTTTTGAAATGTAGGTGTACAGACGTATGCTCAAGATATCATGGACGGACAAGGTACGAAATGACGTAGTGTTGCAGAAAATGAGCAAGAAACTTGAAGTTCTGAACACCATCAAAAGGCGGAAATTGGAATACTTTGGCCACATAATGCGGAATGAAAAATATAAACTCCTGCAACTTATTATCCAGGGAAAGATTCCAGGTCGCCGACTACCAGGCAGACGTAAAATATCTTGGCTCAAAAACCTCAGAGAGTGGTATGGAATGAGTACCAGGTCGTTATTTCGAGCGGCCGTTGATAAAGTGAAAATTGCTATGATGATCGCCAACCTCCGGTAGGAGATGGTACCCGAAGAAGAAGAATAAAAAAAATAGTACAAATTTGAATGTGGTACTTGTTTTGATCATATTGTATCGTCCATTCTAAGAAATATTACGCATTGGAAGTACCACCTTCTATCTAATCCCGGTAGGTAGGTACGTCAAACAAAACTGATCGATCGTTATCATTATCAAACTGTTGAGCGTGGTTGAGCTCATTTGACCTCTACTATGGTTATCTTTACATATTATTTGTAATAAATACACTATGTTTTTGCCCCGCTATTTTGCTTGCAGCTGTTTTTTGGTTTCCTTATGAAAATGGCAAGTTTTCTCTTGGTTAAGTAATCTTATGTGTTTATACTTTGTGTACAAAAACCTCTCAACCTTTTGTCACTCGTGGTGTAAATGCGTTGGTGTGGTGTGGCTGTTGGCGCAAGGGAAATAGGCGTGATATAATAATATATATATAATATGTATGTATACCGGGAGTAACGGAAAAGGTATAACAAGCCGAAAGGAGGTCAAGGTACTCATAAAACTGAACAACTTTCCCCATGGACCATGGGTCGAAATATGAACAAAAAAGTTGGACCTCCCACCTCCCATAGTAAATCAATCAGCTGATAGGTGATTTTGTATGGGAGGGCAATTTTTTTTTCATATTTCGACGCATGTTCAGTTTCATGAGTACCTTGACCTCCTTTCGGCTTGTTATACCCTTTCAGGCTTTGTGACTTGTGTTGCGAGTGTACCCGTTCGCAGTCACGTAGGTGTATCTACTAGTAGGATATTAACTAGATGTACCTACTTAATTTGAGAAAACTAATTATTTGACGATTATGAATACATTTAGCCCACCCATCATGCCAAATGGAGCAAGAGCATTTAATTTTAAAATATTTTATATTTTTCCATTTTGCTTGTTCAAAAATTTTACATGTGGAGCTATTATTGTACGACGAGTATTGTCATTATTTATTTATTTCATTTAATACCGAGATATGTGGCGCAAACAGGCTGCCCAACTATGGGCATGTTAAAAGAAATGCACCTGCTTACATAATACTCTTACTAACCTATATTACTAACCACCCCGCAAGGCGTGATACAAAAATACAAAAGCATTTATTCAATGTTGGATACAAAAAATATCACTTATTGATAGTCATTACAAAAATAATGATAAGTCATTGTAAAAAAAAGAAAATTGAATGACACAATTTTCTTTTTCTTATAACAATTTTGCGGTCCTAGTATAGACGCGGCTCGGGCGGGATGCATCAAGCCGCGTTTGAGCGTCAAGATGTAACAAACATACATACAAAAAAAACTCTCGAGTAAGTATATGAGTTGGTGTGCTTCCTGGAAAACTTCTGAGAAACCACAGTTATACTGAGTAGAACCTCATATTCGACATCAATTATTTACCCAAAGATACCTACACTTATTTTTAGACTTGCATCATTGGTCTATAGGTCGTTGCAGCTTAGAAGGTAGCAACATTATGTTTCGTATCATCGATTGTCAACTGTCATGTCATGGTAATGAATGAATTTGACAGATGATCCCTCAATTTATTACTCTAGTAGCAAAAAATCGAGTTCACTTAGTAGGAACAGTCAGTAGAAACCCAAAGATCTATTTTTAGGCTTGTATCCGTCATTAAACTCCAAGTCAGTAGGTAGATCCTACTGATTTCATTGTAGGTAGGTGGTGTACGCTTCGGGGAAAAGCCAAATTATAAATATTTATAATTGAATGTGTACGACATACTTACTACGTACTAAAGTTATGTAGTTGACCGCTAATTGTATTTAATTACAACACATTACGGATCTTATAATAGGTAGGTAATTAAAAAATAATGAAGGGACATACAACGTGTTACAGAACAACAGGAGGTCAAGGTACTCCTGAAACTGAACAACTTTCTCCATGGAACATGAATCGAAATATGAGAAATAAGTTTGGACCTCCCATAGTAACAGTTAATCCCAAAATAGCTGAGTGACAGCAGCTAATCCCAAAATAGTTGATCGGCAATTTTGTATGGGAGGCATAATTTATTTTTTCCTATTTCGACCCATGTTCAATGGGGAATGCTGTTTAGTTTCATGAATACCTTGACCTCTTTTCGGCTTTATTTGTTGTATTTTTAACATCCTGTATTTTACATAACACCTGACGACGTATTAATAACATGTAATTTCATTCGTTTTAACGCGACAGTTTTCATCAGTGTTATAAATATTGTGTTATTGATCTATTGGGACTTTGATGCACTATATTTCTGATTACACTATGTTTCTGATTCAGCCTTCAAAAAAACATCATACTTAGCATTTGTAACCTTATTTTACGACATGATATGTAATGTAGGTATGTATGTAGGTATAAAACAACCTGTAACCTATCCATTTCACTATCCGTTTCATTACTTGTTTACAAAAGATGAATAAGATTACAAAATTACCTTGACAACCTTGGAAGTCCAAATGGGGAATTAAATTGTTAACTTTCATCTCTTTCGACTTTCACAGTTCGATGTAAAACCCAAGTTAATTGCAATTTAATGGTACAAAGGTAAATAGTACATTCTCCATTAAAATCGTGACAACCTTCACAACAATACATTTAATTTTACAGGAAGAGACTCGATAATCACGGCATAATTAAAACAAGTCGTATTATCGTTGCGAAACAAGTACCATGTTACAAAAATATCCTTTACTGGGAGTAACAAAAATCGTATAACCAGCCCAAAGGAGGTCAAGGGACCCATGAAACTGATCAACTTTCCCCATGAAAAAAAATGGACCTGCCATACAAAATCGCCGATCAGCTGATGGATTTACTATGGGAGGTCCAAAGTTTTTCATCTTTCGATCCATGGAGAAAGTTGTTCAGTTACATGAGTACCTTGGCCCTTTTTGTTAGTTCCTGTGTATCTCTTCATGCAAGTTTCATATTGCCATAATTTTAGTTACGTAAAAATCTGATACTTAAATATTCAGCTTTAGCCTCACCACTCCACTGTTGGACACGGTCCTCGCCCAATGGGGAGGTATTTACTTGTGGTATTTACCATACTCACCATACTTAGCATTCAGATTGGCAAGCGCAGTGCAATGCGTGCAAGTTGTTGTGTTCACACAAAAGGTCCAAAGGAAATTTCGCGATTGTCACTTGTTGTTTGAGCCATCTGTAAAGACGCCCCGCGCGTCGTCTCCCTATTTTGTGAACAAACCTTCCCTATTCACACGGTAGCTATTACACACTGCAACATAATCGCCGTACCTGCATCTGCTATAATTCTTGCTCCTATCTACTTGATGTTTTCAGCATACACTGGGGTGGAAGCACCAATCAAAGACCCGTTTAAATAGAAAAAAACCTAAATCCTGATTTTGCGTCAATATTTCACAAGTTTTATCTTTGCAAGGCTGCGATTTCGTTATTCAACAAAATATAAGCATATAATTTATAAGACATACATAAGGTGTAAAAAAACTGCAAATATTATTTAAGAAGGGTGCCTATGAAACCGAACAACTTTCGCATAGGACGAAATATAAATAAATAATTTGGAGCTCCCAACAACAAATCGACACGCTCGGCTAGTAAATTTGTATGAGGAGTCAATTTTTTTTTTATATTTCGACCTATTTTCCTTAGAGAAAGTTGTTAAGTTTCATGGGCTGATTCACCCTTAAAATATTTGCCATTAGTTTTTATACATCCTGTTTTTTGGTACAATTTCGTTTTTTATTTTCACAAACCAGTTAGGGACTGATGTGGCCTGATACGTGGACCTCAAATGTAGCATACGTCGGTTGCTAACTTGGCACATCAATATGAGTACATCTCGTCTCATTGGGGGTAATATTCTAGTACCTCGTGTGCTGAATTAGAGTACGAACGAGATCATGATGTACACTTGTGGACAAAAAAATCAAATCAGTGTGTTTTGCTAAGATAATAATGTATACTACGAGTTTTGAAAGTAATGAACTATATCTAGTAGAATATCGATTATATTGTTTCTCAAGACGAAAACACTATTGATAATATAAATTGACTACAAAACATGTTTGTTTTTCAATCGATACTATCCATAGTATTGTACTTGACGATAGTATTGCTACAGTTTAAACTATCGATAAGACTACTTAGCAAACTTGACTGACTTGTTGAATGACTTGACTAATTTTGGCAACTACCTTTCTATGCCCCGTTAGTTTTGCACGCAAGTGTAATCGAATTAGAATGCGCCTGCGACGCCGCGGGCGACGCTTCTGCGAGCGATTACTTCCGATTTTGAAATATCTCCGCCATTTTACATCATGATTCATGCGCCATGATTATAACCAGCTTCTTATTTGCGGCCTAAATTAAATGACGACTTTTGTACATGCTAAAAGCCTAATGGTAGGCTTAAAAACCAAGCGACAGCGACAACGACGCGCGTCGTTGTCGCTCTCAAATGACTGGTTTTTATGGGTTTGTATGGGGATCCAGAAAGACCGAGCGTCGGCGTCGTTGCGGCGCGCCACGACGCCGTCACGTTGACAGCGCGCTGAGAAGCTTATGGTTTGTATGGGATGCGGTCGGGTTTTTCTACAAGACCGCAGCGACAACGACGACGCCGTCAAAATTTCACGGCGTCGTTGACGCGCGTCGTTGTCGCGACGCTTGGAAAATAAGGGTACCATTAGGCTCAGTAATTCTTACTTCAGGCTCTGTAATTAGTAGCTACTTCATTGACTAGTTCTGATTGATAAGTTGAAGTACCGTGTTCTCATGATCAATTACGAATATTTTTTCCAGAAAATGTGAAAATATATAGTATAGTCTAGCCATGCTCCTTATAAATAGACCCTGCGTCCATTTAAGTGACCCTACCTCCATTTTACTTTCAATCTGTCTAGTACATTAGTCTATTTATACTGATAATTTTCAGTAGGTACCTAAATAATAGGTTATTATTTTCACCTTGTGATGCCGGCTTAGAATAGCATCAATCCATATCCCGTTTGTGTCGTAAGAAGCGACTAAGGGATTTGAAAGTTGATGTGTATTGCAAATTTAGGTGACAGGCTGACAACCTATCGCTATGGTGATACACAAACTTTTGTCAGACGTGGTGTAATTGGCCGTTTTTACAACCGTTTACGCTCTGCCTACCCCGCACGGTATTTAGGCATGATATATGTATGAATGCATGTTTTTAGTTTTCAACAGGTTGCGTCTGATGACGTGTCGTATAAAACAGCAAATAACAAGCCAATCTTAACATACCCATTGCCTTTCAAACTTTGATAGGCGTGTTTCGCCGTGTGATGTCGGCTTATAATAGCAATTCTACCCATGGGTGTCGTAAAAAGCGACTAAGGGATAATCATACAGGGAATGGGCAGCAGCATTCCCTGTAAATGCAACATCTTGCACTGCGCTCGCCTATCCGCCTGCCAAGCGTGGTGAGTATGGCAATACCCCCCGATAGGGAAAGACCCATGTCCAGCAGTGGACTGTTGCGGCTGTTATGGCATGGTATAGTAGGTGTATTTGCAAAATTTTCGTATCGTTTACTTTCTATCATTAAGTTGTGCAGTTGACCAAATAAGCAATAACGCCTTACTGTTGCTTAGTTGGCATAATTTCTGCTTAAAGATGCCTAAAGAAAAGAATTTTTTAGTATAAATCTTTATTTTTGTATAAAAAAGAAATGTTTTAAACTTAAGATCTATTAGTCATTATTTTTCATACAAACACTTTCAACGTATCCCTCTGCCAATTTGCAACCGATCGACTCAATTTTTGGCACGGTAACTCTTCAGGACTGGGTCTATGCTCCATATTCTTTTTCTAGTTGTAATAATGCATTTAAAAAAAGATATGGCCGTGGCAAAATGCTCTAAAATTATCACCAAGTTTACGCCTTTGTATCTTCTAAATATGACAATAATTTCAGCAAAACAAATAATATGGGCATAGAATATTTTATTGGCAGCAAAATAATGCCACTATCAACAAATTTGGTGGCGATTCCAAATGGGGAACCTGGTAAACCCAGAACGCAAATTTTCCAGTAGCGAACTATAACTGTCTCTTTTACGGCTGCGGGACGGGTGGGATGCATAAATGAGATAGAAATATTGTAATCAACTGACAGCTCACGAACTTTCAGCTCGGTATAGTAGCCTCTTAAAACACAAGAGTTACTAAATATAACTTACTTAAATCTAGGTAAATTTAAGTTTGAATAAAGAGTTTTCATAGTAAAAATACTAGCCAAATAAATGGGTATTCTACTTTATATATAACATAATACCCGGTTGGTAAAAAAACATACCTAAAGGTAACAAACATAAAAATTACATACTAACATGAAAAACCATCACCAATAAAAATATAGTAATAAAAAACACTAGGTACTCCCGTAGTTTTAGTCTACATAATATCTAAAGTCTATTTTCTTTCTATTTACTTTCTATTTTCTGTTCTTATTTTAAGTCTTAATCTTCCCACGCATGGAATAACTTCCATCAGGATACTGTAAATAATAAAATTTTAAGCCAATAACACAACACACAAACACACTTGTTGCAGAATACTTGGCATAAACCCGTATCTGTATCTAAACCATCGACTTAAAGTCGAGTAAAAATCTTTTGTAAATAATAATAATAGAGGTAGATAACAGAAGATATAACTACACACTAATAATAATAGATAAGAGTAGATATAATAATAAATATAATAATGATGGAGAGGCAAACAATAATGTTGCTAATTCTTTATCTGCGCCAGTTATACTGATATTACCAACCTTATCCACCCCATATCTTGATGCTGTCTACCTCGATGACTTAGTACAGTCGCCTTGCATCAGGACAGCCCCAAGGAAAACTTTTGACCATTTTGTCAGTCCGACGGTAGTAGTCATGCAACGAAGTGGCTTGCTCAAACGCTACCTCTTCCGTTTTCTGACAGAAGTTATTGAATGTCATTCTTGGAGGATAAGGATGGCTTGAGCGAAAGGCTCGCCACCTGAAATAAAATATAAGTTGATTAGTTTGATCCAGCTTAGAATAGCATTACCCATATTCTAGCTGTGGGTGTAGTACAAACCGACTAAAGAATATTCATCTAGGGGAATTCACTGTGAATGAAACGTCTTGCACTGCGCTCGCTAATCCGCCTGCCAGCCAAGCGTGGTGAGTATGGCAATACCTCTAAAGGGGGACAAGTCCCATGTCCAGCAAAGAACTGTTGTAGCTGTGGTAGTAGTTGTAGTAGCTGTAGTAGCTACCTATTTGTAGGTTTTTTGCGGGCTTTGAAGAAGGAATACCCGATAGGTATTGGCATTGTCTACTATTAATTAACAAATACCTAAAGAACTAATTATTTAACATTCATTTTTTATTTCTGTGAATTTCCGCATGTGATTACAACACTAAATAATAGAAACTCACAACTTATAACACTGGCGTTTCCTCATCTTCTCCGTGACTTTGTCCCTCCAATCATCAGTCACTTCAGTAACATTCGGAGCTACTTCTGGTTGGTACGGACACATGGCATTAGATGGATATTGTGGCACCGCAAATTGATGGTTCACATCATAGGGCATAGGGTTGATGAGCCAATTGGCAGGGTTGAATGGCATAAACGGCAGCTGGTTAATAAGATTGCTGAACCAGTTATTTCCAGGGTTCACCGATCCAGTCACAGATTGACGCTGATTATTTACAGCTGGAATAGGTTGATATTGATTGTCGGCAGCAGGCTGAACATTGGTAGCCACAGGTTGAAGTTGTTGACTGGCAGCCACAGGTTGAAGTTGGTTATTAGCTGCAGGAGTCGAATTTATGACGCGGTTTTCAAGGTTGACCACATTCTCGGCAAGAACACGAAGTACAAACTCACGTTGAGCAACTGTAGCGGGCCTAACTTTGATCACACGGTTATCAGATAATTTCAAGTGTATGAGTGTCATCTGGTTGGCATTAGCATCAGGATCATGCTGGTTATTTGCAGCTGGCTTGGGGCTGAATGATAAATGTTGATGCTGTTTACTGGTAAAGGGCATAGTGATGCTCGTCTGGTTTTTAAGTTGGCCCAAACTTGCAGCGATTTTAGGATTAGTCTCAGTAGATTGATCTTTTTTACTTGGGCCAGGCTTAGAGTTTCCAGGACTGACCACTTTTGCTACAGGCTTCAAGTCGCCTACTACAGGCTTACTGGCACTTGCTGCTATAGGTCGAAACTGCTTACTTGTGCCGGAATTAGGGTTGGACTCCAAGCTTCCAGGGTTGCCAACATTTGGAGCAGGTTGAGCCTTTGTTGTCGTAGTTGGATGCTGGTTATTTCCAGCAGGCACAGGATCGATAGCCGTAGGTTGACGCTGGTCATTTGTAACTTGCTCGTTTATCACTTGAGGTTCAAGGTCACCAGTATTTGCATCAGGCACAGCAATATTTCGGATCTTGGTAGCTACTCGCTTGCCATTGACCAACACTTGTTCACCAAGATTTGTAGCAGCTAAGTTTCCAAGGTTTATCACAATAGGTTGACCTTGGTTAATTGCTCCAGGTGGGTTGGTCGTCCCAGATTGATCTTGGTCCTTAATTTCGAATACCGTAGGAATTTTAAATTCCACGACTCTTCGGATACCTTCAGTTTCAGAATTGAACTGTACCTGAAAATTATTTTTCCGAATTATTAAGATTTAATTATTTTGCCGAATTATTTAGAATTATTAAGCCGAAATTAAGTGACAAGATAGATTGTTACCATCATGAGAATTAAAAAAATATATATCCCATGAAGTTTCAAAATTCTGGCCATTATAAAAACCCTGTTTAGTCAAAATTAAACCATTTTTTTGTTATTGTGGTTAACTTTTATTATTTAAGTTAAGTTCATTTAAAAGTAAAACACAATAACCTAAAAATGGTTTCAGTTTGACAAATTTCTAGATTTTTTAAATGCCTATAATGTTCAGACATGGGATAGATTTATTTTTTAAATTCTCATGATGGCTACAATAAATCATGTCCTGTAACCCCGTATTGGCTTGACGTTGAGTTCTGGGACACACTGTACCTAAGTACTTAATTTTTTAATAAATATAACCGAGACACCTTGTTCGTGTTTTGTTCAAGAATAAAAACGAAGATGTCTTGAGGTCCGTGGTGACAAATGTAATTTAATTTCATTGTTCAAAATTGATTGAATACATATTTCAGCTGTTCGTTAAGTCGTTCATCGACTCTGTGTGCCACACGATAGAACAACAAGCTCAAAATAATAGACTGATTATTATATAAACCGTGTTTAGGTATCGTGTTAAATACGTAGGTACAAGGTGTAAAAAAATCAACTGCAACTATTTCATGGGCTGAACCAGCCCATGAAATTGAACAACTTTCCTCAAGGACCATAGGTCGAAATATTAAAAATAAAATTGTATGGGAATACAAATTGACTTGCCTGGCTGGTACATTTTGTATGGACGTCCAAAAATATTTTCATACTTTTGGAAGAATTTTTCAAAGTTGTTCAGTTTCATGGGCTGGTTCACCCTTTAAAACAATTGTAGTTGATTTTTTACACCTGTATGCTTACTTAAGCAAAAAGTTACTAGCAATCAACTTACACTGAACGGTTGCATCTGAACCATTCCTTTTAGAACAAACTGCTTCCAGTTTTTTATACTTTTTATGGTTTTACATAGAATTACAGGACAATCTTCGCTTTCCCTGCACATAAACTTAGCGTGGTAAGTAGACAGACCCTTTAGGCGTGTACAATCTTCGCAGTTGTGTATGAAAGCAGCCTTCTTCTTGCAGAGGTTGTAATGGCCGATCAGCCTCTTCAGCAGATCACATGTTGGTGTGCATCTCAACCAGTCGCAAGTGTAGGCGTGAGGCAGGAATATTACTTGGCTTCGTACATTTTCGTGCTGGAAAATTACACTTTATTTTACAGGTTATATTTTTAAAACAATCTAAGAAATATTTGGTAGGTATAGGAGGTACCATGCCAATTCAGCAATTAACGATCACTTTAATGTTTCCAAGCATTTATTAAAATTTTGGCAGCTGTCGGATGAATACAATGTTTCTTTTGTCCTTTTCATGCCAAATTAGATTCCTATATTATTATGGTGTCTTACAATCAAGAGTCTAATAAATGCTTGGAAATACTACAATAAGTGTCGAATACGCAAATTTCCGGATAATAGCGAAACGTATTGATCCTTCCGTCATCTTCCTGTATAAAAATCTAGTTGGCAAGTCTCTGACGTGGTTCACAGTCCCCTGACATGGACGACAGGCTCCTGATATGGTTAGTTAGGCCTGACATAGTTAATAGGTCTCTGCCATGGTTCACAGGCCACTGAAATAGTTAGGCAGGTCCCTGATATGGTAAGATGCCGAATAAATTAACGAATTTCGACGTTTTCGAAAATTCGGGTATTGCCTAGTAAATACGTGAATGTCCGGCTTTTGTGGATTATTTGTGACATTAGTAAAAGTCCCAATAAGCAGGTCACTAGCCAATCAAACACGATTATCATGATCCATAACAGCCTACTGCCGAAATTAGGTTTCCCTCTGGTGTTCCATTATACCTACATACATACATGTATCACGCCTTTGCGGGGTAGGCAGAGCGTAAACGGCTGTAAAAACGGCCATGGCGGTATGGCAAAGACCCGTATCCAGCAGTGGACTGATGTGGTTGTGAGGGGGTGGCTATTGATGTCAACATAAATACACCTAAGTTACAAAAAAAGTATATATTCTGACTAACCCCTTCGTCTGGCGCCATCATGTTTGGTGATCCAAAAAGACGAACAACAGCAATGATCTTTATTGTTGTTTGATTATATAACAAACGTGACCGATGATCTCAAAATCAAACACTTTATTCACTTGAAATTCTTAAGAATGTAATTCTTATCCCGATCTCTGCACGTGACAAAATGTAGTTGCTTTTATTATGATATTTTTGACGTTTACCCACAAAAAAGTTTATCAGTAATCTTCAGAAAACGACACAAATTAGAAAGGGTGTGCACAAATACGCGTCATAAAATATTTAACAGAAAATAGGTATTCATCACAATTCAATTTCTTGTTTATAAGGCGTTTTCATTATAAAACCTGCAGTACCTAAATAATATTTGGCGCCAGGAAATATCATATGCATGACAATCATTGTCACACTTGGCCGAATTTCATGTTTTTGTCCTGTTTTAATATGACGTCTGATCTTCATTTTGTCAATTGTCGCCAAATAGGTATTTACTGCACATTTTGTGCTGATTATTTTTTGTGCGCAGCGCCGCAGCGCACCCATCAGAAATCAATGTATGTATGTATGTATTCACTTTATTGTACCTTAAACATTTACAGTATTATTATAAGAAAAAGTATATATATGGCACAAAGGCGGACTTATCCCATTGAGGGATCTCTTCCAGTCAACCTTTGAGATACCCAGAGGATATGTTGTTTGCAGGTAAACAACGGTACTGTAAAAATATTATATACTTATTTGAAATCTTACTCTTAAATAATAAAATAAAACGATAAATAACCCTACTTTATAAAATACACATATAATTTTATATAAATATATATCATATGCCCTACAAATTGTCCACGTCACCCACGTCGAAACTTCGTCATCAAACTTATGTTTGGCGTGTATCTAGGTACCTACCTAGTTTTCACCAGTTCTGTCGAGAAATGTCTGATTCTAAGTAACTAATAGATGACTAATAGTATTAGGCATTACTTTGCGGAAGTCCATCTTGATGAAAGTGATAGAAATATATTTAGCTTCTTCCGCAATGATGATGGCAGGTTATGCTACTGAAATGACTGATTAGTCCGCTGTCAAAAGAATAAAAACTTCAACTTCAGCTGAACATTGCCACTAACTCACTACTGAATGAAAAAGTAGTTTGTTTCACGACAAACTCAGGGACATAACGAACTAAACTTACTGCCCAATACTTTCAGAGAAATCAAATGAACCCGAGTACCTTTGATGTCATCTAGCAATGTTTTACCTCCAGATAAACCAACGTTTTTTCTGAAATTATTAAAAAAATAACTATAATTGAATCTAGAGAAAGTGAACTAAAATAAAATAAAACAATTTGCGATTTAATCTTTATTAATTTATTTTTATTACCTTCATTTAGTCCCAGAATTTACAAAAGGTGTGGTTTTATTCTATTGGATATTATTTATACATTTTTTGTGTAGCAAATCTTTCAGTAAAGCAACTCAAGTGTTTGCAAAATTCTAAAGCGATAAAATAACTAAATTAAGAAAATAAAGTTTGGTCTCAATTTTAGTTTTTATATATCTGGAAAATATAATGCAATTTACTTTAAAAAATGTATTCGGTAAAAGTGTTTTATCTCTTTTAGAGTAACACTGGCTATTCTTTCTGGCTAATTTTACTATCTAGTTATACAAGCTATCTTATAATTACTGGAGGCAGTGATTAGCTAATACAAAAGCTGATCGCAATATTACTATACATTATAACAATATTCTATAATTTCCCCATGTAGTCAGTTCAGTTTCGCTAAAATACATCATCAATATAAGTTATATTGCTTTTCCTAAGAGAATCTCCTTAACAATACTATAATTTGATAAAATAATGATATTTTGACACATTTTCATAGAGTAAATACATATGTAGACGTAATACCTACATAAATATATTAAGATAAATCGTAAAAAGTAGGTAGGTACACATAATAGTTTTCTTTACGCATGATATGGGTGTAAGTCTTTATAATTCCTATAGCATAAAACTGACTACATTATACACTATGTACATAACAATCAATGCATTATGATGATCATTTAAATAATAATAAATAAATAAAAGCAAAGAAATAGGATAGTACAGAAGCACGTGCTGTGATGGCACATGATTTTTCAATAAAGTTAAGAGCCTTATTTACTAATATTAATTTATTAGGTGCTTTTCATATTTACTACCCTTAAGCCCTGTTCAAAATGATAAATAATAAAAAAAAGTTAAGATTTATAACTTTAAAACAGTGGCCAAATTGCTCTTTTCAATACATAATTAATAAAATGACACTCATTAGATTTCGATGATAAATAATCTACTTTTTAAAGTTATTGTATCTAAGATGAAAACTTGCAGGAAGTATATTATAATTGCGGCAAAGATAAATGTGACTATCATACATTAAAATAAAGTAGGTACCAAGTATAAAAAGATACATAGTGAGTAGCAGTTATTTACAAATTAAATATTAAAACTACAATAGTGCTAAAATCACATTCTGTCCTATATGTAATCTTGAATCCGCGCCACAAAATAGGCCCACAGACGCAGACAGATAAGCAGCCAGTCGAAGAAATTTGTCATCTCGTTTAACAAATGAATTCCAAAGTACGGCCGTTCGAATAGGCCCTACTTGACAGCTGTCTAACCTATAATATAAGACATGCCAGTCAACAAAGAAAAATAGATCTTATGTCATGGCATTAACACGATTTTGAGAGCTGTCAAATATGGCGTTTTCAACGGCCGTACTGTAATAGATTCTAATCCACTCAAAATTACTTCATCTACTTTCGTGGGTCTTCTTTCGTGGCAGAATCTTTCTACCCCATCAACAAGTGGTCTTAGTGAAAAAATATCGAACGTATAGTTTGCTCGACAACTTTTAGTAGGAACTTTTTCGACTTGACGAAGTTTTGTTTAGCAAATATGTTTTCGTGTAGCAAACGTTTTCTTACAGACAAAATTTGGACCAAAACTGGTTTATCAGTACATTTTTTTCATCAGGAGGTAAACAATGAATTAATTATTAGGTTAATTGCCTACAATAAGTAACCGACCTATCTATCCGTAGTTGACATTTTAACACCTATATTTGACAGCACTAGACTTGAATATTTGGGTACATTTATAATACACCGATCTAAAGGCCTTATATGTCTTACACAAAAAAAAACCCTATTTCCAACTAGCTATGTACAGTTTTGAGCACTGGAGACACATAGTGCGTACTATGACACTTTCGCAAAAGTTTAAGTCCATGACTGTTCGCAGTTTGCCCTAAAATTATCTTTTCGGACTCAGTGTGTGTATTTTTATGAGTAGGTACTTAAAATAACTTAGGCAAGACCAGTGAGACGTAAGACGTAAGAAGCTTGTCTTCTGCTTCATACATTTTATATGAAAATGGTTTCGGGCGTCGCGTTGTCTCAAGTCTCACGTTTACGTGTGGAAATAGCGCCTTAGGTTTTATATGGTTCATACGAGTATGTGCCGCACGATTTTAAGATATTCGATAGTTAGGTATATGGCGTATTTGGCAATTGGAGTATGCTGATTCATACAAATCTTATTGTCAGTAACACCAGTCTGGAAAAATACCTTAAAACCATGCGGCACGTAATGGAAACTTACCTAGGTCACGTCATGGCCTAGGTATCTAGATTGGTACCTACATTATTTGCATTCAACCTCTTGGCATTTTTCGTTCGTTTTGAGTTTCGTCTTCTGCTACGGCGTAGCAGAACCCTACGAAACCTGCTACGTAACTTTAAGCTCACGTCACACTACACACTGAGTCCAATCACTTGAGTCCACTAGTCTATGCACTGGAGACTCGAGTCCACTAGTCTGGAGTCTATCCTGAGCCCGTCGTGTACGCGTCTGCCGTCGCGCGCTGCCCGGCTCGGATCACGCTCTGGACCGTCTGCGCGGCACCCTGGAAATACAGAAAAAACACATAAGGAACTGATTTAAAAACGCTTTTTTCTTTGCAATTAACAATCATATTATGGCATTCACATCTATGACGAGGCGGCACGCGTCACTCATAGGTACATAATACACTAGACGGGAATCATTTATCAATTTTCTTACTACAATACCTAGAAGAAAAACAATTCTAATATTATGTTTGGCATCAGGTTAGATTTACCATGACTTTGTGTGGCATAAGTAATAGTATATCACATAAGTAAGTATTAATTTAGTTTTATCATGATTAAAAGCCTGATTTTAATGGTAAGAAAAAGAAAGAAAAAGAAAATGAAAAATTAATCAAAAGTGACATGAATCTGGTCAGGTAAGCAAGAACATTATTTTAGATATTACGTGGGTATTGAGTATTTATTTTAATAAATCTGGAAAAAATATGAATATGTATATTTGGGTTCAGATCTGTATTTGAACTTCCTAAGATACTTACAGTTACAGCGGTCCACAGAAAGTAACTAAAGGCCGTGGTAAGGCTTATGCCAACTAAAATGGGACCATCCCATACGAAACTGCCCTGGGTGACTCCAAAGGCACCTATTATAAGAGTTCAGCCAAAATAATACTTACGGCAATAGCAGACCCAAGAATTGAGACGTAACTGGTCAGGGTACCCCCAAAGGTACCTGTGATAAGAATCCAGCCAATAGAATACTTACGGCAATATCAGTGCTCGGGAACTGAGACGTAACTGCCAAGGGTGGCTCCAAAGGCACCTATGATATTTATTCAGCCAATAGGATACTTAGGCAATACCAGCCCCCATTAACTGAGAAGTGACTGCCCTGGGTGGCTGCAAAGGCACCTGTGATAAGAATCCAATAGGATACTTACGACAAAATCAGCCTCCAGAAACTGAGACGTGACTTCCCTAGGTGGTTCAAAAGGCATCTATTATGAAATTCAATCAATAGGTTACTTACGGCTATAGCAGCGCCCAGGAACTGACTAAAGGCCCTGGTGACGTTGATGGCCGCTGACACGAGCTGCCCCCTCCCCGGGGCCTGCTCAGACGTGACTGCCCTATGTGGCTCCATAGGCACCTATTATAAAAAATTAACAAATATGGTACTTACGGCTATAGCAGCGCCCAGGAACTGACTAAAGGCCCTGGTGACGTTGATGGCCGCTGACACGAGCTGCCCCCTCCCCGGGGCCTGCTCAGACGTGACTGCCCTATGTGGCTCCATAGGCACCTATTATAAAAAATTAACAAATATGGTACTTACGGCTATAGCAGCGCCCAGGAACTGACTAAAGGCCCTGGTGACGTTGATGGCCGCTGACACGAGCTGCCCCCTCCCCGGGGCCTGCTCAGACGTGACTGCCCTATGTGGCTCCAAGGGCACCTATTATAAAAAAATAACAAATATGGTACTTACGGCTATAGCAGCGCCCAGGAACTGACTAAAGGCCCTGGTGACGTTGATGGCCGCTGACACGAGCTGCCCCCTCCCCGGGGCCTGCTCAGACGTGACTGCCCTGGGTAGCTGCATAGGCATCTATTATGAAATTTAACAAATATGGTACTTACGGCTATAGCAGCGCCCAGGAACTGACTAAAGGCCCTGGTGACGTTGATGGCCGCTGACACGAGCTGCCCTCCCGGGGCCTGCTCAGACGTGACTGCCCTGGGTAGCTGCATAGGCATCTATTATGAAATTTAACAAATATGGTACTTACGGCTATAGCCGCGCCCAGGAACTGACTAAAGGCCCTGGTGACGTTGATGGCCGCTGACACGAGCTGCCCCCTCCCCGGGGCCTGCTCAGACGTGACTGCCCTGGATGGCTCCATAGGCATCTTTTATAAAAATAAAACAAATATGGTACTTACGGCTATAGCAGCTGCCCCCTCCCCGGGGCCTGCTCAGACGTGACTGCCCTATGTGGCTCCATAGGCATCTATTATAAGAATTAACAAATATGGTACTTACGGCTATAGCAGCGCCCAGGAACTGACTAAAGGCCCTGGTGACGTTGATGGCCGCTGACACGAGCTGCCCCCTCCCCGGGGCCTGCTCAGACGTGACTGCCCTGGATGGCTCCATAGGCATCTTTTATAAAAATAAAACAAATATGGTACTTACGGCTATAGCAGCTGCCCCCTCCCCGGGGCCTGCTCAGACGTGACTGCCCTATGTGGCTCCATAGGCACCTATTATAAGAATTAACAAATATGATACTTACGGCTATAGCAGCGCCCCGGAACTGAGACGTGACTGCCCTAGGTGGCTCAAAAGAGGCACCTAGTACGAAAATTCAACCAATAAGTTACTTACGGCTATAGCAGCGCCCAGGAACTGACTAAAGGCCCTGGTGACGTCGATGGCCGCTGACACGAGCTGCCCCCTCCCCGGGGCCTGCTCAGACGTGACTGCCCTATGTGGGTCCATAGGCACCTATTATAAAAAACTAACTAATATGGTACTTACGGCTATAGCAGCGCCCAGGAACTGACTAAAGGCCCTGGTGACGTTGATGGCCGCTGACACGAGCTGCCCCCTCCCCGGGGCCTGCTCAGACGTGACTGCCCTGTGTGGCTCCATAGAGACCTATTATGCAAATTCAACCAATGGGATACTTACGACAATAGTAACCCCCTAAAATTGACTGCCCTAGATGGCTGCAAGCAAAGGCACCTATGATATCGATTCAGCCAATAGGATACTTAAGGAAAAAGAAGCCTCCAGGAAATGAGACGTGACTGCCCTGTGTGGCTCCAACGGCATCTATGATAAAAATTCAGCCAATAGGATACTTAAGCCAATAACAGCCTCCAGGAACTGAGACATGACTGCCCAAAGTGTCTCCATAGGCTCCTATTATAAGACTTTAGCCAATAGAATAGGTCCTTACGCCAATGACACAAGCTGCTCCCTCCCGGTTCCAGCTCAGACGTGACTGCCCTATGTGGCTCCATAGGCTCCTATTATAAAAATTTAACAAATAGGTTACTTACGGCTATAGCAGCGCCCAGGAACTGACTAAAGGCCCTGGTGACGTTGATGGCCGCTGACACGAGCTGCCCCCTCCCCGGGGCCTGCTCAGACGTGACTGCCCTGTGTGGCTCCATAGGCACCTATTATAAAAAATTAACAAATATGGTACTTACGGCTATAGCAGCGCCCAGGAACTGACTAAAGGCCCTGGTGACGTTGATAGCCGCTGACACGAGCTGCCCCCTCCCCGGGGCCTGCTCAGACGTGACTGCCCTATGTGGCTCCATAGGCACCTATTATAAAAATTAAACCAATAGGATACTTACGCCAATAACAAACCCCAGGAACTGAGACGTGACTGCCCTATGTGGCTCCATAGGCATCTATTATGAAATTTAGCCAGTAGGATACTTACGTTAATAACAAACCCCAGGAACTGAGACGTGACTGCCCTATGTGGCTCCATAGGCACCTATTATGAAATTTAGCCAGTAGGATACTTACGTTAATAACAAACCCCAGGAACTGAGACGTGACTGCCCTATGTGGCTCCATAGGCATCTATTATGAAATTTAGCCAGTAGGATACTTACGTTAATAACAAACCCCAGGAACTGAGACGTGACTGCCCTATGTGGCTCCATAGGCACCTATTATGAAATTTAGCCAGTAGGATACTTACGTTAATAACAAACCCCAGGAACTGAGACGTGACTGCCCTATGTGGCTGCATAGGCACCTATTATGAAATTCAACCAATAGGATACTTACGCCAATAACAAACCCCAGGAACTGAGACGTGACTGCCCTATGTGGCTCCATAGGCATCTATTATGAAATTTAGCCAGTAGGATACTTACGTTAATAACAAACCCCAGGAACTGAGACGTGACTGCCCTATGTGGCTCCATAGGCACCTATTTATAACACTTCAGCCAGAAGGATACTTATGGTAATAATAGCAGTCTCCAGGAACTGAGACGTGACTGCCCTATGTGGCTCCATAGGCATCTATTATAAAAATTAACAAATATGGTACTTACGGCTATAGCAGCGCCCAGGAACTGACTAAAGGCCCTGGTGACGTTGATGGCCGCTGACACGAGCTGCCCCCTCCCCGGGGCCTGCTCAGACGTGACTGCCCTGGGAGGCTCCAAAGGCACCTATTATAAAATTCAACCAAAAGGATACTTACGGCTATAGCAGCGCCCAGGAACTGACTAAAGGCCCTGGTGACGTTGATGGCCGCTGACACGAGCTGCCCCCTCCCCGGGGCCTGCTCAGACGTGACTGCCCTATGTGGCTCCAAAGCACCTATTATAAAATTCAACCAATAGGACACTTGCGGCAATAGAAGCCTCCAAGAACTAAGATGTAACTAACCAGGGTGGCTTCAAAGGCACCTATGATAAGAATTCAGCCTATAGGATTTTTACGGAAAAAGAAGACTCCAGGAAATGAGACGTGACTGCCCTATGTGGCTCCATAGGCATCTATTATGAAAATTCAACCAATAGGATACTTACGGCTATAGCAGCGCCCAGGAACTGACTAAAGGCCCTGGTGACGTTGATGGCCGCTGACACGAGCTGCCCCCTCCCCGGGGCCTGCTCAGACGTGACTGCCCTGGGTGGCTCCATAGACACCTATGATAAGAATCCAGCCAATAGAATACTTATGGAAATAGAAGCGCTCAGGAACTGAGACGTAACTGCCCAGGGTTTCTTCAAAGGCACCTATTATGAACCTCAGCCAAAAGGATACTACCGGCTATAACCAGCGCCCAGGAACTAAGACGTGACTACCCCTGGGTGGCTCCAAAGGCACCTGTGATAACAATTCAGTCAAAAGGATACTTACATAATTATCAACCTCCAGGAACTGAGACGTAAATGCCCTGGGTGGCTCCATAGGCACCTATGATGCAAATTCAACCAAAAGGATACTTACGGTTATAGCAGTCTTCAGGAACTGAGACGTGACTGCCCTATGTGGCTCCATAGGCATCTATTATGAAATTTAGCCAATAGGATACTTACGGTAATAGCAGTCTCCAGGAACTGAGACGTGATTGCCCTGGGTGACATGGCACCTATTATAAAAAATTAACAAATATGGTACTTACGGCTATAGCAGCGCCCAGGAACTGACTAAAGGCCCTGGTGACGTTGATGGCCGCTGACACGAGCTGCCCCCTCCCCGGGGCCTGCTCAGACGTGACTGCCCTGGGTGGCTCCAAGGGCACCTATGACGGGTTAAGCATTAGTATCTTGTTATGATATAGCTGTGGAATAAGAGTTATAGTGAAGGTAGAAGTGCAAAATAAATGTGAAATGTACCACGTAAAATGTAATTTTCTTACATTTAAAATTCTCTAAAATTGGAACAAAAAAGTGTATGAATAAATGTCAGATTACATTTTGTTTGATACATTGCACAAAATTGATTTAGGTACATGAAAGGTGAGGTGCGCTTAAACATTATTTTATTGAAAATAGTGAAATTACAAAAATGAATTGAGAAATTACGCAAAGTCACGTTGTAAGTTGATTTAAACTATTGAACAGATAAGATTATACTCATCCACATCAAAGATCTTTGAATCAAATGTTCTATTATACATTTAAGAGATGAAAATGTCATAAACAAACAGCAAATATATAAGTTCATTCCAAAATCTTTGATATGGACAAATTGAGAATTGAATCAGTTTAGAAATTACTAAATGTGTTATGTTATGTTCACATGAAACGGTGAAGACCCTTACACCATACTGTTAGTGTGTTAATGACAGTTAATAATTATTTGTTAAGGCGTTAAAATATTTACACATATATTATACAAATGCCATTAAAAGTTAAGACGAAGTTAGGCAGTTACAGAAAAAACTAGGTTTATTATTATAAACAGAAACCAACATTATTATTATTACTCACCAACAATTTACAATACTTTTAACACACACACGCACACAGTACAATTTATGTTTAGTCACAAAAATTAAAACATCCTATAATTTAATTCAATCTGTAATCAGTCACATTTTTGTCAAGAAACAAAATCCATTTGATTTTCTATTAGGTTGCAATATTTTGCAAGTAATCAATATTATTATGTAGAAAATATCCTTCAGTAATAAAAAGTTAGACATCTTAAGAAAGATCTCTTTCAAATGAATTGTTGTTTCTTTTCCCAATATACATGAAACAATTATGTAAGTAACACCATCCAGTTGTATCTCCATACGATGAACGGTAACCCAATTCACAACACCAGGATTTATAGGACCATGTTCAACACAGTTAGTAGGTACCTCCGAGATTATTTGAAAAGGGAAAAGGGAGCTTACAGTATTTACATTAAAAAAAACTTTATTAAATGACACACACTGTTTATATACTTGTGTTGGTTTTCATACACATTCTTATGAGAAAAATGAAAATAAGAGCATTATTAAATTAGGTACCTATATGTTTCAACCCGCATTTCTCGTAAGAAAAAACATTAGAACCTCACAAAAAAACGATCTAAAAATCGGGGATAGCAAACTGTGCAATTTTTTGCACAAAGCCATTTTTTTTTATTCATCTGAAAGAACTATCACTGGGGTTTTAATAAATAATATTTTACAAGAACACTTTACAGTGAAACATATAAAGGAAGATACAATAAAAAACACACAATCAGGTAAGGCACAAATTGATATGTACAAGCTATTTTAACTGCCAGCATTTAATAAATAAAAGTTAAACACAAAAGTAAATAAAATCATTCTTAATTAAATTAACTAGGTAGGTATATCTACAAAATTATACTAGGGATATGCTGGGAATATATGAAATACCAGTATATACAATTTTATCCCTCCAATCCTCCAAACTGTACACCTTAAATCAGACTTAGATTAAATAGGAACGAAATGATACAAAAACCACTTCACTAAAAATATGTACACAGTGAAGTAACCAGTATTTAATCTAAGTTCAGAACCGACACCTCAACTAAAATTGCACAATCTTAGTAAAAAGGCAGCAAAACCCACTCTGTTGGCTGACGGTTGGTCATCAGCATTTCCAACGAAAGGCCCGGAGCCAAACCACGGCAGCCTATTGCCGGCTCCCGCTGAGGCTGGTGCCATAGAGGCTAGAATAGGCCTTCTGTTTGGCCTTGCCACAGGCCGTCCTGGATCCGTCTCTCTCCATTGCTGCCAGAGCCACACCAGCCCATCCAGGATTGGTCTTCTTGGAGTTGGCGGTGGCGGTGGTGGTGTCGTCGTTGTTGTCCGCCTACCCTTCGGCGTCACTACCACTTGGTTGAGTAAAGCCTACGAGGTTATTGAAATGGTAGTGATACATATAGATGACAAACAAGAAAGATAATTATTATACGTAGATGATAATAATAGTGATGACGATTAAATAAAATGTTTATGATAATGATATTAGACTTGACATACTTAGATATAAATATAAATGATGAACGAAATGAAGTTCATGCATGAGAATTGATGATGAATCTTAAGAATGGAAATGAACATGCTTTTTAAGAATCATTGGTAACCAAAAAGATAGTCAAAAGAACACATACTACACTCGCAGTATAAACGATAGAGTAATGCCAGAAAATAAAATATTCAGAAAAAAGTTCTAAAGATTAAAGAGAAATATGGAAGTTGCTTGGTTACCCTTGCTCAGAAAAAGTTAGCGATGAAAAAGAAAAGTTAGAAGAACTAACAGCAAGTCGGAGTTGTTCATCCAAAGAACTTGCCGTGGTAGGCCCGAAGCCTTGTTCCTTGAGCAGTGCAGCCAGAAGGGCGTCGTTGCTCTTGCCGTACTCTGTGCTGATGGAGGCAGGGGCTTTAGTAGCATCGGACATCATGTTGCTTGGGGACTTGGTTTGTTGGACTAACTTCTTCAGTGCTTCTTCTGGGGATTGTCCTGAAAAATTATAATAACAGAGAAGAGATTAGTTTTTATTTGAAGAATGTTTCTTGTACCGACCTATAAAGCTGTTTACATTGATGATATTCTTGAATTTTGTCTTCTACTGTCAGATATCAAATAACAGTCGCTGAATTTTTTAGACTGGACATAAAAGCAAATTTTATATTTAGACGAAATTACCTGTGATAGTAAGCCTGCTTCTCTGTGTCGTAGTCTCCGTAACACCCTGCAATTTTACCAAAGTTTGTAACAATTGTGCGTCATCTTTTTCTGTCTTCAAATTGTCCTTAACCACTATCTTAGCACCAAAAGGCCTTGGGGTTGTTGGGGCAGTTGGCTTAGGCTTCTCGGTAAGAGAATCAAAGGGTTCATTTAGCGGCGAAGGCGAAGCGAGTAAATTCGAAAGTAGTTTCAAATCATCGTTGGCCCTTGTTGATAGTTGTGGACTCACTTTTGAGGCAGTGTTTAAATGAGGAGGTAGTGTTGGAATGTTGAACTGAGAAGGATCTTGTCCTGTTGCTTTCAAAAGTGATTGTAGTAGCTTTGTATCCTCCTGAAACTGTTTCAAATCTTCTTCTAATGATGGTGTGTTGCTTTCTTTAACTGTTGTTGTTCGAGCTGTTGTTGTAGTGGTTGTTGTTGTAGTAGTGGTTGTAGTGGTTATTGGTCTAGTGATAGGAGTGGTAGCTACACTTTTGCCGGTCCTCCCTTCATTGGCATGTTTGTCAGACTCAATTTCATTTAAACTCCTTTCTACTGCAAGTGCAATAATACGATTCGCTAGTGCAGCTTCGGGATCTTCTGGGTCAGGACTATTGTTCAGTACGGATTTCTGAAAAAACAGTAAGTACATTCAGAAACATAAGTCATTTAAATATATAATATCCTTTTAAATAGTTGTATCAAATATTCCCACTTTCTGATGTCATTTGAAATGCTTACCAAGTTTTGTAAAAATTGTAGGTCCTCCGCATCTGAGAATGTTGATGTACTAGGAATTTCAGTAGTCACCGTAAATCTCGAAACTGGAGCTCTTCGGCCTGTAGCTACTGTAGATGTGGGAATCCTCCTTCTTAAGTTGGGCTGATTTGTTGTTGATACTCCGCTAGCTTCTGTTGTTGTACTTTGCTGTAAAGTGGTCAACACAGATGGTACAGTTGTAAACACAGGTGTAGGTTGTGTAGTCGTTCTAGATGTAAAAACAGGACGAGCGTTTGTTGGCGTGGTTGGGTTTGTTACCATCACTGTTGTTGTTCTTGGATTTGATGCTATCCGCACATTAGAAGTGACACCCGATATTATTGGATTTGCGTTGTTGTTACTTTGGCCAGTAGCTTGAAGTAAGGCCTCTAACAGTTTTGCATCTTCAGTAAGCTTTCTAATATCATCATTGATAGATTGTGTCGTTGTAGGAGCTCTAAATGTTGTTGTTGCCCGAGTTGTAGTTCTGAATGTGGTAGTTGACATTGGTGTTGTTACTCGCTGAGTAGCTGGTGTCACAGGAGTTGTTGCTTTTGTAGGAATGTTCAAGCTATCTAATGACGGTATATTAAAGTTAGCTGGATTTTGCCCCGTAGCAGCCAAAAGAGCCTTGAGTAATTTGGTGTCTTCCTCAAATTGTTTTATTTCATCTTCAATAGATCGTGTAGTGGCTGTTTGCGTTTGAGTAGTTACTCTTAGATTGCCGCCAACATTTGGTATAGAAACAGTGCTTGGAAACGGATTGTTAGCTGCTAGTATAGCTTGCAAGAGCCTACTTTCTTCACTTGGCTGCGTTGTTCTGGGTTTTGCACTGGTTTTCGGTATTGAGGTAGTTGAGAAATCTGTAGGTATTTGATTATTCGTATTAAATACATTCAGGCTTTTTGCACTGCGTTCTGTTGCTGTGCTTGTATCTTCTATTACATTTACAACAGTTGGTATAACAGTGGCAACGGGTGTGGTTTGTGGCGTTGTAGATTGTGTGGTTGTAGTGGCGGCAGTTGTCGTTGTTGTGGGTGCCGTTGTAGTAGCTGCAGTTGTCGTTGTAAATTGTGTGGTTGTAGTGGCTTCAGTTGTCGTTGGTGCCAACGTTGTTACCACAGTCGTGGTAGTGGCTTCTGTTGTCGTAAGCGGTAAAGTTACGCTTTCCGTTGTTGGAGGATTTGTAAAAACAGTTGTAGTTTCAAAAGGAGTGCCAACTGATATTTGCTCAACCGTGGTGGACTCATCAGTTTGTTGGCGAGTCTGAATTTGTGGTGTTTGTGTCATTACTTCTGTAACAGTTGATAAAGTGTCACTAGACCCCGTGGTTGGTGCTCTGGTCGAAGCAAGTTTCAAAACATTTGTGCCTTGTGATGATACCATCACTTCATCTATTGGTATGTATTTAAATACAGTGCCTTGACTTCCATCACCAGGCTTTTCTGTCCGTATTTGCCCAGTCTGAAAAAATGTGAAAATACGTTATTAATATGTAGCAACGTATTTAATTAAAAAAATAAGCAGAATTGTGCAGTTCATCTAAAACTACTTACACCCCCAAATTTACCCATCAACCATACACCTTTGCCGCAATTTCTTATACCTATCAGTATCTAGAACAACCCATTACTTTACAAGATTTCTACATCAAATAAAGTTTAAAAATATAAATAGATATAAATAATCATTAGTTCATTAATACTTTATAGGTATTATTTAATGGTGCTTAAATAAATGCTAAAAAATAATGTGTAATAATGTTTGGTGACTGAAATAATGGATGTACCTCCGGATCGATATCCAGTGTTAATATTGTTGGTTCAGGAGTAGAACTCATCATTGATGATATGACCATCTCCTCTTTAACGGCTGATGATATACTATTAAGCAGAATCTCATCAACAGAAGGTAGCATTGTAGATGTGCGTAAACTCAAAACATGCGAGGCAGTGCTTTTTTCAGCAGGCGGCTTATTTTTGGCGGTTGTTACACCCAATGTACCGCTATCTTTTATATTAAGTGACGTAGGTATCTGTAATTATGAAATAAAATGTTATGTTCTGCGGTGTTAGTCAATGAAAGCATGTTTTGTGCATAGCATGCAGTTCTTACTATAGTGTTCCACGTGCACCCGTCCATGCGCTCGCGTAGTCCATGCACTATAGACATTGCTGACAGTGAAATAAGCCCCAAGCACAGCGTTCAAGCTAAACAACATAAAGTCAATACCATATTTTGTTGGTTATTTACAGTGTCGATGGTTAATCGGTTTTCCGATCCGTTATTGGAGGAGTCTGTGGATGTCACAGTATTAGTGGATACTCGGATGGGGTTATGCGGTCTGACAATGGCCGGATTATTATGGATGGGGCTGTATGGGTTCCTCAAACTCCATGGACTGATTGGTAGTACGTCGATTTTTTGCATGACTCGTGGTACTCTAGTTCCATTCGGGAATCTACGGATTACTGTGTTATTGGGTAGTAAACTGTAAACAATATAAGGGCTCGCTTCTGTTAATGTTTCCAATATGTCTTCGTTAGGATCTTTACGTACCACTGTATTGTTTGGTAATATTCCGAATATGACGTAATCTTTCTTTGGAGGTTCATTAGATATAACGACTTGCTCTACATTTTTTGCAAGGTTCTGTTCCTTTTCAGGCACGTTGCTGGTACTCTCTGCATTTGTTTCTGTTGTAATTTCTGGTGTTATTGTTGTAGCTAATTCTGCATCTGTTTGAGCTTTATCTGTGTTCGTAGATTCACTAGTGGCTGGTGTAGTAGATAAATCTAGTCCCAAGTTGGATCTGGTAGAAGTATCTTGAGCCGTAGTAATTGTGGGTGTGGTGCTAGTTATATCGTTAGCACTTTCTGTAGATACTTGAGTTTCTGAAGTATCTGAACCAGTAAAGGCGAGCCGAGAAAATATATCAGAAGCAGATTGAGTAGTAGTAGATAGCAATTCGTCGGAAGTTGTTGGGAAAATAGATGCTGTGCGACCGCCTTCAGAATTTTCGCTTTTTGCCGCCGGGGTGGATTGGGTTGACAGAAGTGGGAAAGGACTGAGGGATTGGGTTGTTACAGGCAAAGAAACGCTTTCAGTCGTAACGTCACTTGATTCAGTTGTGGAACTCATTGTACTTAAAATTTGAGTCAATCTATTAGATAGAGGAATATTAAAAGGCTGGTCGAGTAATTCAGTCATTGGAGGGGCGGTTTGTATTTCGGTATTATGTTTACGTAGAAGATCTTCAATCATTTGTAAAACTCGTGCTTTTTTGTTCAATACCCACAGTTGTAGAGGAGACACTTGATTCGAGCCCAGATTCCGGTTATCAACAATTTGGGCTCGAGTTACTGATTTGGTCAGAGGAATGGGTTGAGTAGAGGAAAAAGGATTCATAGCTTGTGTTGAAGGAGTGCTTGTCTCTACGTCATCTTGTTCTGACGAAGTAAAGTCTCTGACTTTGAAATTTGTCAAGAACGGGAAGGGGACACTTGTGTTAGTATTATCTGTACCAACTCTATCACCATTCCCGTCTACACTTGTAGACTCCGTGTCAAAGGAGGCAGATGACGTCGCTGTGCTAGGGGTGGTACTTGATGTAGTTATTGATGTTGTGCTTAGTGGCATTGTTGTCATTGAAACAGTGGTTAAACTAGCATCAGCAGAAGTCATTTGACTACTTGACACAGATGGATCATTTGTACTAATAATCTCTTTGCTATTTACAGCTGGGGTAGGACTATCAGTAACACCGAGGGTTGTGCTAACACTAGTTGTCTTACTATTTACAGTACTGTCAGTTACTACATTTTGGAGAGATTCGGAAATACTGATGTCATTTTTGTCGAAGTCAGTACTGGCATTTTTATCGGCAATGCTTATATTTTCAGTATCTCTGATTTCCTCCAAACTGTAAGGCGTGGTGTCTGGTACTATTTCTACATTGTCAGGTAATCCTTCTAAAGCCCTTGGGATTAAGTTTTTCAAAAGTTTTTTCATGTCTACAGATATTTTTGATCTTGTCTCTTCATCCATATTCTGGATAATATTTTTAATATTATTAGATAACATGCTAGTTAGTTCTGACGACAACAAATGGTTATTAGTTAACAAGAAATCAGACACTGTGTTATGTACCGTTTCTGGGATATCAGTTGATGGCTGAATTGATGGGCGATTAGACTCAGTGGTAGTCATTTTGTCTGTTTTTGGTTCTGTATCTGTATATAGTACTTTTATAGCAAACGGTCTTCTTGCTGATACGGGAGTAGTGGGAACAGGAGTGAGGGAAACAGGTGTATTCACAGGAGTAACATTTCCATCTTGAGTGTTTAGTGATGGTGTAACGGTGTCCACAACCGACTGGCTGTTAATCACAGTTGGTGTTGTCTGCGCTGTGGTTTGTACAAATTTAGTATTTAAGTTCACATCAGCGATTTTTGTAGACGTGTCTTGACTTGTTAAGCCTCCAATACTATTTACATTAATACTGTTACTCACGCTGTTGAGTGTTATATCGTTAATGTTTTGTTTTTGCGTAACATCTGTTGTTGATGATAGTCGAGGTATTCTGGGTGTGGACGTAAGTATATCAGCTAGAGCGTCAAAGATAGACCGAACTGTAACTGATGGCGAATGCTGTGACGCCTCCACACTCATTATGTGTGAGGGTTTGCTGAGGCTCTCAGAAAGCCTCAAGTCTTCTGTGGAGAGTGTACTGCGGGTCTTAGTAAAGGAGATAGCGTTCATGTCAGGCCCTAATTGCACTTCTTCGCCCTCTACCTGAAATAAGAAGTAATCTCACCCATATAAACAGAACAGACGATAGTGTAATGAAATAATAAAAATATGTGTGTAAAAGACCCAGAGTGTTGTAGATAGAAATTTTTGTGCAAAGACCAAAGCCTCTTTATTACTCTTGGACATCAGGAAATGATAGAATTTCATAGTTGTTAGTGTTATGAAAGATGAAAATAACATTAAAACAAGTTAAAAGTAAGTATTAAAGTTTAATTTCTTCATAACGAATGTTAGTACCTATTCTATATACATTCCTTTTTAGTTATACGTTTGCGGTAAGCTTATCAATATTGTCTGTTCAAAACCATGAAATATTTTTTAACTTATTTACCGCAACAGTGAAAATAACAAACTGCATATTGTCTTGTCTTAAAGAGATGCTTAGAAGGAATAAATGCTTATCTGACATGATTATAAAACCAAAACTATCAACTAAATTAAACATCTAACAACAAAACTAAATTAAAACTGTCATCAAACATCTCTTCAACAAAACTCTATTATTTTACAAATAATGTGTGGATGAAATGATTATGTTTAGTGATATTATTGACTAAATGATTCCATTAACCAGTTCTAGTGATGATTCGTGAGAACTCGGCGCTGTGGTGGAGTTGTGTGTTGACATCTCAGTCGTTACGAACAAGTCTTCCCCCTCGAACCAATAAGGCTCATCAACGGACTTAGCCAACTGGGGGTCAGTCACGAAGAATTTCAGCCACGCCTTTAGCAATGAGAAACTTTCATTACAATTTGTCATTTATTTTTATAACAGTGTGGATGATTCTATGCCTGTTATTAAAACAAATGTAGATAATAATAATTTAGCCCATATTGATGGTTCCAAGAACATGTGTGAGTTTTAGTTGATACTAAAGTAAATATGACATGATATTGTTAATCACAATGATGATGGATGGTTTGATGAATTCAATGAAATGCCTAAAAACTCTTTACGCCAATTTTATAAAGGGGCTTTGTCTGTAGTATTGTATGCAATGTAGATCAGTGGATATTTGATAGTTCTTCATTAATAATCTATGATATATAAACTTGTTATTTTGTGGCAAGTGTTATTCTGTAATAAAATTTTATATAAATTTATTGGACACTTAAAAACTTGTATGATTTTTATTATGTGTTAAAAATATTAATATTGAATACTTACAGTAGATGGAGTAACAGTAGGGATGGTAGGCTTGTAATATGGTTTGTCAAGGTACGAGGACCGATATTTGGAACTATATCTACTTTTTTGCTTTTCCGGCTCAGGTGGTATCTGTAAAATTTAATGATGTGTTCGTGTGTGTTTATTTAAAATAATGTAAATAAATTTGAAAATAAACTTACGCCGTTAGTAGATGGTTCTGTAGACTTAGAAAAAGCTTCGCTGTATTTTCTTTGGCTGGTCCTTTCTCTTGTCCTAGGCGTCACTTCAGCTACCTCTTCTGTGTATTCTGGCTTGGTTCGTTTTCTCCCATTCCTTTTTGTGGGATGATAAGTCCTTGATTTTGGAGTACTTTGATTAACTTCTTGATCTTTCTTTTCAGGAATTTCTGGAGCTGGTACTTTGTAATTTGCATGATATTTACCAGATGCCACATCACTCATAAATTTTTTGTCTTCCATTTCTTCGGTTCTGTTAGACACTTCATTTTCAGTGCTATTTTCTGAAGATTCTTTGCTCGTTACAGCAATTATGAACATCTTTTTCTCCCTTTTGGGTTCATTTGTAGTCGATGTCGTAATATTTGCAGCTTGGGTGGTTTCAGTTTCTGAAGGTTTTTTCAACAAACTAAAAATCATAGGCATATCAGCGGTACTTTTGTCTACAGAAATTTCTGCACTGTAGCTTTCTGTGCTAGTTGAAGTAATTGAATTATTGTGAATGTTTCTGAACCGTGAGTAGTACGAAGTTCTAGGCAAAGTTTTAATTACATTTGATCCTTTATTATCTTCTTGTATGGTCACCGAAGACTCAGAACTCATATCAACACTTTTGCTAATATTTCTACGAGAACTGAAAGCAGGTCGAGCTAGAGACTTTTTAAGCAAAGTATTAGTCCCAAGTCTTTTAAATTTACTTGTACTTTCGACTTTCGTAGCTTCAGTTGTACTTGGTTTAAATTTTCTACTGTATTTGAATGATGGTTTCTCACTGTTTCGATCTGAAGAGGAGCTAGTCGAAGGTGTAGTCGTACTAAAATTTGTAACTTTTCTGTTCCTTGGGTTGTAAGTAGATCGAAGCCTAAATTCGGGAGCTCTATGCTTATTTTGTTCAGATGATACTGTTGTGTCAACTACTCCTTCGCGGGTTTCTGTTTTTGATTCATCTGTTTTAGGTTCTTCTATACCACCAATCTTACTGCGAAACTGCAAAATAATCATTATATTTAAGAAAATAAAGTAACTTAAAATGTACGGAACATAAAACATTAATGTGATGTCATCGATAAGTTTTATTTGATCAAGAATTTGTGGTATACTTAATCAAATGTATGTGTAACATTACCCTTGAGTATTTGCTTGTTGATGAACCTGTGTGAGTTGGCTGTGGTGAGGATGTGTAAGTTTTGTAAATCTTCTCTGATGCTTTCACTGACAGACTCTCACTGTTTGGAGAGTTTGTTTGTGTCTGAAAATTTTAAAGAGTGAATTTGCCAATTTTTTATCAATGTGAATAATTTGGTGTGGCACCTAGGTAAGACGCTCAAATCGTTAATTTACTTACCGATGCATTTTTCGCTTGTAGCAACGCTTTAAAACTTTCAGGATAGTTGTCATCTTCACTGATTTCATCTGAGGTTATCTTTTTCTTTTTAATTGTCCCAGCTGGCCGCAATTTTGCATTTCCCCTTGTAAGCGGTCGTCGAGATACTTTAGTTGGTTTGGTTGATGACACTGGCGGAATTTCTGAACTTGGCTGAACAGTGGTTTCCGCAACTGGAGTAGTAGTGGTTTGGATTTCTGGTTGACTAGTAATATTTTCTTTGTTTTGACTAGATTTCGAGACTTCGTTAATAGCTGTTATTCCTTCACCTGTAAGATTTGTGTCTGTTTCCGAAAGTCGAGTCTTATATCTCAGTTTTCTAGCATTTCTTAAATCTTCAGCTGTTCTGGCGGTAGTATGATCTTTGTTGTTAACGGTTATTGTATTAGTTGTACCTGATACAGCTAAGTCAAGTGCTCGAGTATCAACTCGTGTATTAATTCGTCCTCGTCTTCTTGTCGTGACTGTTTCAGTAGTAGGAGTCAATGAGCTTCTTCGTCGTGATTCAGTTGAGGAGTCATCGCTATTCAAGGTTGTTACTCTGAATGCTCTTGGTTTGTAAGTAGTAGGTCGGTGCGTATCAGGTTTGTTATCTCCGAATCTTGGAGCTGGTTCTACTGATGGGGCTTGAGTATGCTGATGTCTTTGTCTCTCCCGACCGGATTGATGAGTTCTACCCCGGTTGACATTATCTCTTCCTGTTGGGGTTGCAGTTTGTTCGCTTTCAACAGGCCGGTTTCGTGTTCGACTGTACATACGTCTCGAGTCGAATCGTTCGTTTCGTGGAGTTTGCGGGTTTGAATCATTTGTTTCCACTGCGGCCTCAGGAGTAGGCCTACTTCGTGTTCTCACCCGCTGCTCTCCTCCTCTACTTAATGTATCTTCTCTTCTTCTAGGTTCTCGAGGTTTGAATGGTGTAACATCCTCGGTATTATCTAAACTGGCTTCTGGCGCAGATGGTGCTGGATACCTTCTGCCAACTCGTGACGCACCCTCCACCTGGAAAGAAATAAAAATAACGATTGTAGTACTAGCAAACATAACAAAGTTTTAATTATTTAAACCCCCTAGCACCAATTTTATAGTGCGAAGATAATATATTTTAGATTAGGTCATAGCGTTTCTAGGTTAAATCTAAGAAAATGTCTATTTAATGGTTGTTTTATTCTTTGCTACGACTTTTTCAATTAACTCATGGAACAGTATGGCTTGTGACCAAGATTATGGTCACATTATACAAACAAACAATGCCCACGGATTATGTCACGTTAGGTAACATTCAACCACCGTGGAGCAATTCCAACAAGTCAACTACCCATCTCTATGTTCCTTGCATTGTTTTTCTAAAATCGTTTCGTTTTACTTTGTATTAGTTACTTTCTTTGTCTTCTAAGTGCAGATGCAACTGATTTCGTCAGCTGATGCAAAGTTGCAGTTTGGTTGTAATACTTTTATTGCTGTTTATATCTAAGTTGTTTACGATTTTATACATCGAGCTTCGGAAAGCTGCTTACAGCGTTTTATGACTAACGCAAATAAGTTTATAGCTGTGAAAGCTTTAGTGCGTACCTATAATCGTTAAATATCAAAGCTTCTATTCAGTTTTAAAAGACATACCTACGTTATTTCGAAAAACATTAGCCTACTCCTATGTAATTTCATGGACTTTATTTTTTTATTTTACGTATAGAAAAAAATTAAAAGAAAAACAAAACTTCTCCGCGCAAGTTGTCATATTTCTTATCACATCTGCATCACATAAAATTATGTACTAAATCAATTACTTCTTAGTAGGTAGGTACCTACAGAAGTGTTTGTTATAACATTTTGTTTCGAAATAAGATAAAGTACGAATCCTTCTAGTCCTTTCCTTCCTAGTTTCCTACTGATTAGTAGCAGGACATGATAAAAAATAAGTGCTTCATTCTACATGCAATAATATCATAGATCAATGAATAATATTAAGTAGATTGTAGGTACATACATACAGAACATTATAGGTAATGTGAGTGGATTTATTAAAGCTGGTTTGACATTTTACTTAACATTTACACGTCTCGATGTATTTGTTTGTTTTCTTTGCGGTGCCGCACAGGCTGCATTTCAGCTTGATCTTTTTGCCCTTTTCAATGAACAATGTTTGATTATACTCTTATTTCTTTTAGCCTTTATTTAAAAAGCACCGTTATTGTTTTTTATTAGGTGTATTGTTGATAAATATTTATCATCATCATCAATATCAACCTTAAAACAATATTATTTGGAAAAAATGTATCTTTTCATTGAACAAACCACAGACTTTCAACACGCTTGTTTATCCAAAGCCGAAACTTAAATAGCTTAACAAATACTAATGGTTCTTTTTGTGGTGGAGAGGTCATGCCCAATACCCCCGCTAGGGATGCAACGATACTTATAACAAAATGCAATAAGTATCGATAAAATTTTAATATATTAAAATCAAATCTAGCAGCAAAAAGAACCTCAAGTCCGTAAAATTGTGTTACAACATTTAAATTACTGTCGACACTGATAGTATTTTGTACAAAAGGTACGAATACATAGATAGTGAGCTGCGCAGTCACGGGAGTTTTGAGTAGTTATGAAAAAGCCCAATAAAAAAATTTAAAAATTAACTGCAAATATTTTAATGGGTGAACCAGCCCATGACACTGAACAACTTTCCCCAAGGAAAATAGGTCGAAATACGAAAAAAATTTTGGACCTCCCATACAAATTCACTCGGTCAGCTGATACATTTTGTATGGGAGGTCCAAAAATTTTTTACGAGTTTCGACCTATATTCCTTACGGAGAGTTGTTCAGTTTCATGGGCTGGTTCACCCCTTAAAATATTTGCAGTTTTTTTTTTACATACTGTATTTTTAAATAATTTAACTTCCAAGGAATATCAATAATAAATCGATCTCGACTGAACTCGATATCGATATCGATAGTTGGATAAATTTTGCATCTCCAGTCGTGCCCAAAGCCCGAACGCTCGTGACCAGCGCCTGCGCAGCCTTTGTGTCAAGCCGCCGCACGCCGGTTGACAGAGTGCCGGTGAAGGCCGCTCGGGGAAACCATTTCACAAAACAGTATTTAGGTCACAAATTAAAAAATTTGTGACCTAAAGGAACCGCGTGATGCCTGCTTAGAAAAGCATCACCTTATTTCCTTCTTGTCGTTAGAGACGACTAACACTAAGTTTCATGAGTATACAATTTTGAGCGACAGGCTGACAACCTGTCTTTATAGTGATACACAGTTTATTTTTGAAATGGCTCTCAAATATTCGTCAGACGTGGCGATAGCGACACTATCTTTTACGGCCATTAACGCTCTGCTTCGAATATATGTGTACTTTAAATTCGTACATTCAGTAATAAGTACTTCGAAATATTCTGATACCATTACTGACCCTTTTAGTGCCAACCTCGACTCGTATTACAGCAATTTATCCTAAACAGCTTGCATTATATAAATCTCCGGTTACAATTCAAAATATTTCACATGCTAAATTCAAATAAGCACACGTGTTTGTATGTGAACTAGATTCTAAAGGATTAAGGCTAAGTTTGGACCCTGGTGCAGCCACGCCTTTTTAAATAAATGAGGTCCAGTACTTGCTGATAAAGTTGCTGAGACACTAACAAATGGGTAGGTACTTGTTTCATTGTAAATTGAAAGTGCTATTAAATTAATGGTCAATAAAGTCTTAGTAGGTATCCATTTTTCAGAATGAATCACTTTGTGTGCATTAAATCGGTATCTATTCAAACCATAATTTTGTTTACTTCCTCTATTACATTAATTTTGGCTTTATCTTAGGCCACTTAACACTGCTTCTACGCTCTTCCTAGGTGGATACTTTAATTTTCATCAAGAAGTGAATTTTACAGCCGATGTGGCGCAGTGGTTAGTATGCCTGCCTGCCACGCAAAGGTTCCGGGTTCAATTCCCGGTGGGGTCACTCACAAAGTTGATATTTATCACTTTGTGAATTTGTTCCCAGTCTGGTTAGGACATTGCAGGCTGAACCACCTGATTGTCCGCAATTATGATGGTTCCGTGCTTCGGATGGGTACGTTAAGCCGTCGGTCCCGGTTGCTGTCAATGATGGCGGTCGTTACACAACCATGTCAGAGGCCTGCTACTTGCAGTAGGCGGTTAAAAAACTCTGACACCAGGGTTCATCGGGTCGTTGAACGACTCGGTGTCCCACATGAAAAGAAGAAAGAAAGATCAAGAAGTGTACCTACTGTGTTATTTGTTAGTCAAAAAGAGAACTTTTCAAAATTATTCAACTCGATTATAGTTTTATGCTATTTCGGAGATATTCTCGATATCAAAAAGATTTTTTTAATCATGAGTAGAATAGAATCGCCCTGCATTGTTGGCGTTGGATAAAAATCGGTATAGGTAAATCATATGAAACATTTGAGCACAGAGAATTTATGGCTTTGCTTCGCTTACATCTACTGGGACTTAAGGATATTTGTGGACATAATGATGTACTGAAACAATTATAACACAAAAGGTGAACATGAAGGAATTGTCCCATATGAAGCAGATGCAAATGTCAGTGTGAAACCTTTCCTTGCGAGCCAATATCCGCAGTGTGACAAATTGCATTTACATGGTTGTTTTATGATATTAAAATGAATTGTGTCATTACATGAAGCTTGATCGATTTATCTTAAAAGATGATTTTATTAATATTTTATGACAGAACAACTTTCGAAGGAAGAATAAAGCGCGTACCCTATGTTCACTTTTTGAATATTTAACACCAAAACATGGTTGAACCTAAATAAATTCAATGGACTTCGTAGAACTTCGTAGGACTTCGTGTCTGCTAGAAACAGACAACTTGTTTGCTATGTGCTTATAGTCAGAATCAAGCAAGTGGTTGCGAATTTAAAATCGCCATCGCATGTGTCATGTCGTGTCGCAAATTGACACATGTACATGGACAGGATTAAAGTTACGTATTGCGCGCGGCTGTCTCGGGTAAAACCAGGGCGGCAACTAGGGTGACTAAAATTCAAGTTAGTAAAAATTGTAATTATAGATTCATATCGATTTACATTCTAGGCTTGTATTCCTTTGATGATATGATCCTATATCTTTTAGGTAAGATAAGTATACACATTGTAATTTCTAAACAAAGTTTTAGCAAAGCCAGATAAAAGCTGTATAGACAATCTATACGGAGTGTAAGGCACAGCTTTCATTCAGAATTGAGATCAAATTCTTTTTTCACGTCTTTTGAAATATTTACTTATGGAAAGTTGTTAAGTTCCATGGTCTAAATGCACCCTATCAGTATTTGGGAAGCTGTCGCTTACGCCCCGTATATTTTTAAGATCTTTACACGCGTTGATGTCTTTTGCATGAAGATATAGTAATTTCTCAGAGAAAGTTTTCAAACGAATGTAAAAAGTCTTTAAGGGAATCTTTAATAAACTTTCATTATTTTAAAAAATAAACACTTATTATGTCTATAAGCATTGTCACCCTACACTACACAGGCTACTTCGCCTTTCACCCCTGGCTGCGCATACGCAGCCGCCACGCGCAGCCCAGTGATTTATCATTCAAACTCTGATGTGGAGCAATTTTTTATAACCCGATTCAATATCAGATTGTGATAATGACTATACGGTGTAATTGTATGTAATGTATAGTGTAATTAGATATTGTGATTGGCTAATGATGTGTGATCGATCATTTTGTTTAGCTTTGACCTTTAAGCTGTCAAATAAGTCAAAATCGCAAAAGATTTTTTCTCTGTGACGGGGTTATTTTAACCGTTTTCCACACCGGAACAGATTAAAAGTAATGACGGATATGTCACCATAGAAAACGTCATGTTCATGAAAACATGACGGTTATGGTCAAAAGACATCTTACTAGCGGATGGAAAATGGTGAAATTATGCACTTAATACGTGAGCAAGAGTAACACGTCATGTCATGACGACATAATTTGACAACTACGTTCCCTGAATAACTTAAGGCATAATTCTCTTCAAGAATGTGATAAAACTTGTAAGTGGTTTATGTCCTTAGTCGTCGAGTGGTCTCTTTCTTTGTGAAATATTTCAAGTTGAGTAATCTCGCAATGACAGTTAGGTCGTTGGGCTTTTGAATTATTAATGTTGAGGAATTGGGTATATTTTGGTGTAAACGTAAAACTGACACTTTTTACTCCTGTGCGTACCCAACTACAAACACGAACACTATAAAATAACAGCAGAGTCAACGAAGATCCTTGGCTAAAAGTGACAATACCCATAGTTCAAAAGCAGTGACGAAGCTTCCGAGGTATAAAATAAAAAGAAACATAAGTACTACTATATTTGTACTACCCTAGCGTGCGGGTACCTATACAAAAACAAGGATGCTATTAACGTTCTCCTTGTACAGAGGACTATGACTCCATACTTTCACTTTGTGCTGAAATGACGTAGGACACACGCCTACCTGCCCCATAAATAGAACATTGCTTATCTCGTTTATAGCAAAACAAATGTGCCTAAGTTTGTTGCAGTAAACTTATAAGGGTACCATTCTAACCGTTTGATAAGCCGCATAAAATAGATTTAAGTTAATAATTTATGTGTTTACAAATTAATGACTACCTACTGCTGTAAAATTAAAATTAAGGGATTATCACAAAAAAGGTAGACGAGCGTTGAACGCGTGGCTAGAGATGGGCGGTGGGTATATACCCAATCTACCCATTTGGGTATATACCTGGGTAATTGGGTATTTACCGGGTAAATACCCATATGTACCCAAATAGGTGGGTAGATTGAAAAGTAATATTTTTTTCGTAATTCTCATTATTTTTTATTTTAACCATGACGGTTCGTTAGATAATATGAATACTATGATTGATAATATATAGAGAGCCTTGTACGAGCAGGCGGAGTTAAGTTATAGGGAGAAAAGAGTAAATTTGTATTTTTTCAATTTCATGGGCTGGTTTATCCTTTCAAATATTCGCAGTTATTTTTTTTACAACTTTTATGCGTGAACTTGACGGTTTGCCTAAAACTTTGCGAGCATGCTCAGACCATGAAACTGAACAACTTTTTCTATGGAGGCCATGATGGCAAACGAGAAAAATTTTTCGACTTCCCATACATTTTTATATACCCACCTATTTGGGTACATACGGGTATTTACCGGGTACGTACGGGTATTTACCGGGTAGTTGGGTAAATACCCGGGTACGTGCCCATCTCTACGCGTGGCTAGCGTTTTTTGTATGACGTTTCATTTTAAACACGCGCTTAACGCGCGTCTAACCTTTTTTTGTGGTAAAGCCCGTAAAGTCAGCCAAAAGTGGTTCGCAAAATGTGAAAACCGATGATTTTATACCTGTACTAACTACCCAAGTACTACTATTCAACATTTATTCTGTGCCTCTACTTAACATTGATTGTTTCTACAAATGAGTCTATCTACAACTGTCTTGCACAAGGTCACAGTATAAATACATGAGGCATGTGTCGCTAACTATTAGGTTTTGTTTAGGCCGCCCATATAATAGCAGCGCAAGCGAACTGATTTGCTTCAGTCTCAGTCAATTTAGTTGCGAAGTTTGATATCTAATTTTGGTACTGTATTATGTCAGTGACTACTAAAGCAACCTTTAAATTTGGGTTTCTGTTTATAAAAAGAGCGTGAGACTTCCGGACAACCGGCGGGTTCCTAACGTTTCTGCGCATCCGCCGGGCGTCCGCTTCGCTACGCGTCAACTCGCAAAAATATGCCGTGTGGTGCCTGCTTAGAATAGCATGACGCCATATCTTTCCCGTGGGTGTCGTAAAAAGCGACTAAGGGATTTGAGAGTATTGCATTGAAATTTTAGGCTGTCAACCTGTCACTATGGTGATACACAGTCTACTGAATGACTCGCAAAATTTTGTCGGACGTGATGTAACTGGCTGTTTTTTGCAGCTATTCACGCTTTGCCTACCCCGCAAGGGATAATAGGCGTGACATATGTATGTATGTATCAAAAATGTTACAGACAATCTATGGTTATAGTATGTATGTAGGCCTAACAGAAAGTGCAAGTGGTCGCATTGTGGCCGCAATGGGACCTTGACCTCGTCCGCTACTCGACGAAAGCAAATGACTAACTGCAAGAGTACAAGAGGAGGGGAGAATCAGAGCCAGTTCCGGTTCTGAACTGACGTGGTTATTAGTCCACGAGGGTTGCAGTAAATGCCGCTATTGTAAAACTAAAGCGTAAAGTTACATGCCATGTGGTTAGCCTGGCCAGCCCCGAGCCCGAGGCAGTGCCTTTATTTTTATTTATTTTATCCCGCCCGAGCCGCGTTATAAGAAGAGGAAAATGTGTCTTACAATTTTCTCTTTATTACAATGATTATCCATTTCTGTTTATTATTTATGATCTTATAATGGCGAAGTAGGTATTATATGTAGTTAGTTATTATTTCTAAGTATTTTTCATCCCATCCCATCCCATCTTGTCATATAAATTTAACGTCAAAATTAAATATCATGCCGTAGAACGAGGATAGATTAGCATAAAAACTAACGAGACCCACACAAATCGGAAAAGATGGTGTCCTGCACCACCCACCCTAGGCCAGGTAAACTTTTCTCCGTAATGTTTAAAAAAAAGTAATTATAATACCAGCGTGCTATCAAGATAATCATGTGCATTTTTTATGCATTTTATTCATCTAACATTTCAAATATTTGGAATTTTTTGTTTATAATACCTGGCCTGTACCTACTGCAATTAATCACGCGGGTGTCAATCACTCACACAGAATAAAACTAATAAACAACCTGGTAAGTCCCAATTCAACTCATCATACTCAAATTGCGTGCCAAATGATTTACCACTACACCACGGAGGCAGTTACCGACTTTAGAAGCAATTATTACGCTCTAATCTACGAGCATCAGATGAAACCGCTCTAGTTTCCTGAGGCGTGTACAGTAGACGTCCGCCGGATTACCTACGTCCCACACCTTATCACCGGTCTTCGGAATAATTTCACCACTTTCCAAACAAACCTTTACATCAGTAGGTACAGTTTTATGTGAAATGCAAGCCCGTTTTGTGCAGAGCTTAAAGTAAAATTTGGTAGTAATATCTATCTTAGATTGGAGCGCATCAACGCCGCTCCGATTACGAGTTGGTTGCCATGGCCGAAATCAATATTTATCGTGAAAATAAAACGGTTATTTATTGAGACTGACATTTTTCCTTAATTTTTGATTAATGAAAAATTAAATTGTATGTTTTAAATAGGTATGATAATCTTTGATGGCATACGTCATACAAAATATGATTTTGCGAAAGAACGATACGCAGCGCACAATTGGTACCCTGGTAGTACTTACTGGTACCCACATCTATCCTACAGCGTGTGGTCTTGTGATATTGAGTCGTACTTTCCTCACTTAAAGTTCGAAACTCATGAAAAAAGTAGTCCTTCCTTATGTTATTAAATTGCTCTTAATATAAAATAATAGTTTTCAAATTGCTCTACCGATTGATTCATTGTTTCCCAATTCCAAGGTAAATATATTTATTTTTCTCGATCCGTTGGGCCCTAGCTCCAATCATTAGACGTGCGACATGAGACGTGACACGTGCGACATCGTGACGCTTGAAATGAAACGCTACACACGTGAGACGCGCCTCGCATCGATGGCGGCTGATGATCATTTGTCTCACGTCTACTCTATAGAGCTTGCGCCTTAGATGTCGTCATCATCTTCCTGCCCTTATTCCAATTAGGGTAAAGTACGGATAGATGCGCACCTTTTGATAAATGCTCTATAACTCAATAATTAAGAACTTATTTACAAAATTATCTTTACAGATTAAAGGATTGATCTTTAATCTTTCATTAAAGCCCTAATTCATGAATTTAATTTTTATTGTTTTGTTGTAAATCCAGTTTTATTTGACCTCTTGAAAAAGGGATAGTCGCGCACCCGCACGGATAGTTGCGCAGCTCCAAAAAATCATGGAGGGATACTTGCGCTTTGAAGATTACCTAGGTGACTTACTATGAAATTTGTACTTTATTTAAATCAAACCAATTTGAAAATAATTTGATTGAATACTTATTTTAAAAATCGAATAAGCCTCCGAACCTTAATATTATTACTATTTCTAAAGTTATTGAGTGCTAAGTCATTATTTGAGTAAAAAAATTGTATCAACGCGTAGGTAGCATAAAAATGTATGTTGAACAACGTCCATATCTAGACTGTAATTTAGAAGCATTTTATCCATCTTCAACATACTAAAATAAACAAAAATATCAATCTGCGCAACTATCCCCCAAAGCGCAACTATCCGTCCAAAAAACCTGCGCAAATATCCTTTTTGGTACGGATAGTTGCGCATTTAATTAAAAAAATAATGATTTGATATTTTGGAATAATTAATAAATGAGCACATATTTTATAAAGTAGTGCATATGAGGAAATAAAAATGTGAGCGATTCTACAATTGTGAGAAAAGATACCCGAAAAACAAAATGTGCTAAAATAATTTCGACGCCCGGTTTGACCACGCTACCGAAGATTTTTGTTTAAACTGGCGTAAATTGTGCAATTACTCCAATAATTAACGTGGTACTTGGGCTTTCAGGAGGAAGACTACTATGTTTTAATAAGCAATAGTGCTGAAATTCACTAGAACATAGTGTTTTCGAAACCTGCGCAACTATCCCAACGGCGCATCTATCCGTACTTTACCCTAATTGGGGTCGGCGACACGTTTTGTTTGAACCCAAAATCATGTTCCAAAAGGATTTGGGAAAATTTTACGACCGACCGCCTGCCTGACGTCAACCCTCTTTGGGAGTGCTATCGTAGGTGGTATTACCGCCACCTTATGGTTGACCATAGTCGGCAGATATTGTAGCCACGGTCAAAAACTCTTGCGCCTTAGGAGTAGTGGGGGTAAAAATCTAATGTCAAGTCAAATATCTCTGCAAATGGTCATTGACAGTTGGCAAGGTCCTTTTATTCGCTGCTGTTTGGACCTTGATTTGATTGTGTCTCGACTGTATGCTACGTTTAACGATTGGATAATGATAGCTGATTACTATAATAGCCAGGTACATTTTTAAGGCGTCGTTTGAATAAAAAGGTTTGGATTTTGTAGAGCAAAATTAGTTACCTCATAAGAACAAGTGTTTATTCTGGTTCCTGAAAGCAAAATTAGCTTGAAATATGTTTCGTTTTAATAAACAATCGAGAAAATGCTACTGCGGCCTGGCATTACACTTGGAACCATGGAGAAAATCTTAGTTATGATTGTGAATTTTAAAAATACATAACCACATAATTAAAATGAACATTCAATGGCCCTTGCTAAATGCGGTGAGTATGGCAATACCCTCTGATAGGGGGAGCAAGACCAGACAGCAAGCATGATGTTCTTCTTCGTCGAGTCAATGGTAACAGGATCACAGTAATTTCGAACAGTGTTTTGCTACATGGATGGATTTGTCATACGTAAGAGACGACAGGCCCTTCAGCGTACATGAGAATGGGTTTGTTGGGCAGCACTGTAGATACGACATTATCTGTACAGCGCCACAGTCGCACCTGTCGTTGCTTGAGAAACCCCACCTCTTTCAATTTGCATGGCTTCTCCCAACACAAAAGGCCCAGGGAAGATTACCATCCGGTAGAAGCTTCAGCTGGGGAGAGGTGGGTTGTTGAAGAAGGGAATAATGTGGTGTTGGAAAGCCCATTGACTCAGCTGAGCCTGCGACGCGAGCAAGCCAGGCGGTGCTTTCGACGCGGGCGCAACAACCTTGAACGCTTTATTATGTCGCTTGTTGCCCTGTGGTCTATGTTATAAGCGTCTGGATCAAATAATTTCGTAAAATATTTAAATAGTTAACAATTTGAAAAGATGGCATGGAGATAAACAATTTGACCTCACATTTTGAATTTTTGAGCTCTGAACAATCTTAGAATTTATTCTTTAAAAATCTTTCAAAATGGACATACTCATTGTTATAAGTATTATTGTGCGCTGAGGCTCGCATTTGTTTATAGATCGCGAGGACTCCAAAGCCAGCACAATCTAATCTTGTCAACAAATATCCACATTTTCAATTTGTTTTAAAAAAGCTACCTACGTGCTAAATAAACGCTGCCGTAGGCCCTACAAAGAGTAGTCATACGACGTGGGACTTAAGATGACGACGACGCCTCACGTGTGTAGCTTTGTCAACTTTATTTCATACATGGAAACGGTTTCAAGCGTCATGATGCCGCACGTCTCACGTCTGTGTTTAGGTCTCACTTCTCACGTCTACTCTGTGGAGCTTGTACCTATAAAATTTCAAAATGAAATTGTGTACGAGTACCGATAAGAAATCATGTTGAGTATCATGTGATGAGTAACTGTGAAACCCGAGAACAAATCTCATTCGTTATCGCTTTTCTCCAAACCTTGGCCCATCCACCAGGCGTTACGTTATATCAGCCGCGCCACGATACACATTTTGCTGCTGCGGAAACTCAACTGGTTTGAACGAAAGTGATCTCAGACCACTTTCGCTGGATCCTTTTGAAATTTCACAAAAAAAAAACATTTTTGCATTAAATGAATTTTATTTGCCGGGTGGTGCCGGTTAGCATCACCCTATATCTTTCTTTTCAGTGGGCGTCGTAAGAAGAGTTGATGTGTATAGCCTGTCACTATGGTGATACACAGTCTTCTGAGTGACTTTCAAACTCTTATCATACGTGGTGTAATAGTTCGAGAGCCCAGGGGGTAAGTGGCTATCTCATAAGGTACCACGATAGGCTAGGTTTGGATCGTTAACCAAGACTTAAACAAGTCGTATGACCCAGGTCTGCCAGAGCCAATCCTGCCGAAACATAAAAATAATCGATATTTTTCAGAGTCATTTTTTCGTAAAAAATATGTCATAAGGTACCACAATGAAAGTGCTGGCATCAGTTAACCATTGAAAAATTATGTAAAAAAAGCTTGGTCTGCCACTGCGCACCCGGCCGGAAGTGCTTGCCAGACCTCTCCAAAGATGCCCTTCCGACACCCCTAAACTATCTCATCGGGTACCACGACGCGACCACCACAACATAATAGCCAAGATCACTCTGACAATAGATCACAAGGTCTGCCAGGCCTAAACTTGCCGCATCCTAGTGTTTCAGACATTTGAAGTTGTAGGTCCAGTGTATGAAAAATGACCTATATCTTTTTCCCCCCGTGTTTGATTTTGATGGTGCCTTAATACGAAATGCTCTCCATAATAAGGAGCTTCGAGTCATATAGGATAGTTGGGTGGAGGGTTTCAGTATTGAACGCAATCCTGTCAAAAAGTTTGAAATGGAGATTTGGTCTATGAAAACTGGCCTATATCTTATTCCCCCCGGGTTTGATTTTGATGGCGCCTTAATATGAAATGCTCTCCATAACTAGGAGCTTTGAGTCATATAGGTCAGTCATATAGGTGAGAGGAGGGTCTCTGTATTGTACACAATCCTGTCAAAAAGTGTGAAATTGTAGGTAAAGTGTATGAAAACTGGCCTATATCTTTTCCCCCACTGGTTTGATTTTGATGGTGCCTTGGTATGAAATGCTCGTAATGATTAGGAGATTCGATTTGTATAGGTCAGTTGGATAGAAGGTCTCTGTTCTGTGCACAATCCTCCTAAATATGAAAATATTCGATAACTTCTGCAGATTTTATCAGTTAAAATTGTCATATCATAAGGAACTCGAATAAAAGTGCTTGCATCAGCTTACCATTGACAAATTATGTTATAAAAACTTGGTCTGCCACTGCGCACTCTGCCGGAAGTCCTTAGATGAGATAGGTTAGGGGTGTCGGAAGGGTATATTTGGAGGGTCTCCCAGGACTTCTGGCAGAGTGCGCAATGGCAGACCAAGTTTTCTTAACTCAATTTATCAATGGTAAGCTGATGCTGGCACTGTCATTCGGGTACCTTATGAAATTACAATGTTAACGGAAAAAATCTCAATCCTGCTAAACATGAAAATATTCGATATGTTCTGCAGATTTTTGCCGTTAATATTGTCATATCATAAGGTTACCGAATAAAAGTGCCGGCATCAGCTTACCATTGATAAATTGAGTTAAGAAAACTTGGTCTGCCATTGCGCACTCTGCCGGAAGTCCTTGTCAGACCCCTCCGAATATGCACTTCCGACACCCCTAACCTATCTCACCCCTACCTAACCACTGGTTTGATTTTGATGGTGCCTTGGTATAAAATGCTCGTAATGATTAGGAGATTCGATTTGTATAGGTCAATTGGATAGAAGGTCTCTGTTCTGTGCACAATCCTCCTAAATATGAAAATATTCGATAACTTCTGCAGATTTTATCAGTTAAAATTGTCATATCATAAGGAACTCGAATAAAAGTGCTTGCATCAGCTTACTATTGACAAATTATGTTAAAAAAACTTGGTCTGCCACTGCGCACTCTGCCGGAAGTCCTTAGATGAGATAGGTTAGGGGTGTCGGAAGGGTATATTTGGAGGGGTCTCCCAAGGACTTCTGGCAGAGTGCGCAATGGCAGACCAAGTTTTCTTAACTCAATTTATCAATGGTAAGCTGATGCCGGCACTTTTATTCGGGTACCTTATGATATGACGATATTAACTGATAAAATCTGCAGAAGTTATCGAATATTTTCATGTTTAGGAGGATTGTGCACAGAACAGAGACCTTCTATCCAATTGACCTATATAAATCGAATCTCCTAATCATTACGAGCATTTCATACCAAGGCACCATCAAAATCAAACCAGTGGGGGAAAAGATATAGGCCAGTTTTCATACACTTTACCTACAATTTCACACTTTTTGACAGGATTGTGTACAATACAGAGACCCTCCTCTCACCTATATGACTGACCTATATGACTCAAAGCTCCTAGTTATGGAGAGCATTTCATATTAAGGCGCCATCAAAATCAAACCCGGGGGGAATAAGATATAGGCCAGTTTTCATAGACCAAATCTCCATTTCAAACTTTTTGACAGGATTGCGTTCAATACTGAAACCCTCCACCCAACTATCCTATATGACTCGAAGCTCCTTATTATGGAGAGCATTTCGTATTAAGGCACCATCAAAATCAAACACGGGGGAAAAAGATATAGGTCATTTTTCATACACTGGACCTACAACTTCAAATGTCTGAAACACTAGGATGCGGCAAGTTTAGGCCTGGCAGACCTTGTGATCTATTGTCAGAGTGATCTTGGCTATTATGTTGTGGTGGTCGCGTCGTGGTACCCGATGAGATAGTTTAGGGGTGTCGAAAGGGCATCTTTGGAGAGGTCTGGCAAGCACTTCCGGCAGGGTGCGCAGTGGCAGACCAAGCTTTTTTTACATAATTTTTCAATGGTTAACTGATGCCAGCACTTTCATTGTGGTACCTTATGACATATTTTTTACGAAAAAATGACTCTGAAAAATATCGATTATTTTTATGTTTCGGCAGGATTGGCTCTGGCAGACCTGGGTCATACGACTTGTTTAAGTCTTGGTTAACGATCCAAACCTAGCCTATCGTGGTACCTTATGAGATAGCCACTTACCCCCTGGGCTCTCGAACTATAAGTGGCCGTTGTGTACAACCATCTACGCTGTGTGTGCCTACCCTTGCAAGGGATATACCTAGGTGTGATATAAGTATGTAGGTATGTGTGAGATCGTATCGGCTTATACAGCCATGAAAAATCTTGCCTCAGACACTGAATAAATCGTCTGTCACAGACGTATGAGGCCAATGATGATGATGATGTGTGAGAATTTGATCTAAGTTATTTTTATAATAATACATTTTCTAAAATCTGTAACCCAAGGATTGAATGAAAATCACTTGCGTAGGTATACATAATAACTCAGCCGCAAAGACATATTTTGGAATACCCCAATATACACGGTAAATCTATAATGTCACAATCTATGATTACACGCAGGATCAATCCTATCTAGATAGTTTTTTTTACCTCACATTACAGAATGAAAGCATTAATAACTTACAGTCTGTCTAGAAAGGACGCAACACCTCATAATTTATCACTCTGTCTAGACCTGACCGTTGTTGATTGTTGATTGTTTGAAAGTTCAACTCGATAACCTATATTTCACCAACTTAATATTACAGTTGTGACAAGTCGACACGTCTATTGTAATTGATAACATTTATTTGAATAACTCCTTCGCATTTCTCAATGAAATTAGGGTCCAGACAGACGGACTGAACTGCCAATCTAATACTTATCAAACATATGTTGCAAAGCAGAAACAAGACGTTGCCCTTCTCGTGCCATATAAATATGGAAATAGTATTGCACAGATTTATGCTTGCTTGTGGTTTTTCTTAGCTAAGCGAGATAAACTAATTTTTTTGTCAGTATTTTACTAAATTTACAGCGTTTTTACCAGCGCAGTTTTAGGAATCCTGCACTTTTCAAATTACCTGCTGGAAATTTCCCTAAAATTTAGTTTATTGAATGAAATGTATAAATAAAATTAGTATTTCAATTTGTAATTCAGTTAATTGAAGGTATAATCACGATAGATTATGTGAACTACACTGAAACTGCATAATGAACGGTCATTGAAATGAAGCTCGTTTGTACAGAACCTTGCAGATCCAAAATGGCTGAATTTAGTCACGATTTAGAACGGCAGTGCTTAACGGTGTAATGGTCAAGATATAAAATATATCTACCACTGGACATCAAATTGATTGTAATTGGTGATCCATAATGCATGTAAGATTAGATTATCATTTTCCTAATCGTTTCGTCAATCATTGACTTGCCATCAATCAAATGTTTATTGTGTCTCGCACTTAGACCATAGGTACAACACTTCTTCATTGATTTTAAATCTGATTCGGATACATAAAATCCAGTAACACCTAGTGAACAATTATTTTACTTGCACCGGTCATATAGAACTTATCAAACCCTAAACCCTGTAAACTTAGTATTTTTATAAGATTATAACCACAAAATAGAGAGTTTAATACCTACAGAAAGACCACTGGACCATATTTAGAATTTTCGCTATTGTCATTTGCTAAATAGCCAGGGTTGCTTGATTCATTACGAGGACGAAATACAGCTCTAAATCTGATACAAGAACGTAATATGACTCTGAGTCGCTTTGAATACAAGAAATATGACAACCTTTCGTGCCAACCATCTTCTTAGTTACCTTGAGTTCCTCTGAGGTTCCAGTAAACGTCGAACCAAGTAGCAAAACCAATAGGTATCCATAACAAGTTAACACATTAAAATTTCAATAAAGTTCTAATGGAAAATTAACTCAATATATGAATATTGAAGATTTTTAATTACTTTTAAAATGTATTCTTAAAACCCGTGCAAGGTTGAGCTAGAAGGATTTCCTGCATTATGAATAAACATTCACTTAACCGGAATTTGAGCTAACTATTTTGTATGTAATTTGGCTTTTAAGCTTTTAATGTGCTTTTTAGCAAATCATTAGAATAAATTGGTTGTGTGGTAGGTATTTGAAATCACTTGGATCTCAATCAAAATCTCAGCAAAGAAATATCCGAAATTCCCAGTGAAAATGAAGGACGTACTGGTGATGATAACTTATCATCATCATTGTTCCTTATCATTCTTCTTTTTCGTGTGGGACACCGAGTCGTTCAACGACCCGATGATCCCTTCTTATCCCAGGAACACAGATCGAAATAAGAAAAATATGTGGAATCTCCCATAGTGGCTCAGTCAGCTGATCGGCAATTTTGTATGGGACGTCCAAATTATTTTTTCACACCTAGAACCTTTGTTCCTTGAGAAAAGTTGTTCCTTATCACCAGTTCGTGCTGCATTTTCGCTATCGGTCACAAGTAAAATTAAATTTCACTTTATATTTTCCTGACTAACCCATTCTACGCATATCTAGAAATCCATTTGTTGCTTTTTGCGGGCGGAAATGTAGGAACTAAAAATATGTTCTTACGTATACACTATGCGTTTTCTATCTGGTTAGCATGAAAACGTATATTTACTACATCTTCCGTGTTTTAACTACTGTTTAAAGAAACTCCAACGACTAGGTGCCGGCCCACCTGCGGTTATTTTCTGTATCTGAGTTCTACCTATTAGGAAATCAACAGTTGCAGGAATATTATCCACATTTTCATAATAAGTTCGAGCCTAGCATCAAGAGGTTGAAAGTTTCGTGAGCACCGTCTAGGCGCCGGTAGCTCAGTTGACAGAGCAGTGGGACGGTACCCCACGGTCCAGGGTTTAAGCCCCGGTCAACGCTAACAATTTTTCATATCCTTATTTTCATTTATATGTTTCATAATAAGTTCCTGAAAGGAAAATGATCTAGCCTTCAGTATCTATCTACTAACAACTCAATAACTAACAACTTCAAATCATCATCTAATGTCATCATGTGTGTAGGTACATTAGCTAAAGGCGATAAATGCATGTGTACAACTGTACATTATGTGCTTTTATGGTATTTCATAAAAATTGACCTAATTTTATAATAATTTCATGCCGAATAGAAGGATTGTTAAAATAAATAAATAAATATCCCTGGACGAGACACACAGCGCCATCTAGCCCCAAACTAAGCAAAGCTTGTACTATGGGAACTAGACAACTGATATAATACTTATATATTTTTTTATTTGTTACCAACGAACAAGAGAGATTTTTGCACCATCTTTCGACTAACTTCAAGCAACTAACCGAGTTTCTCATAAACTTCTCTACCCATCAGAGCATGACAGCTGTCATCCACGACAGATTGCAATCAGGCAGTTGTCACGTTATACCGTGATCGCTTACATCTGGATCAAACACATTAGATCGCAGATAGACAAGCTCTTGTTCCTATGTAGACGATCTCTTTTTAGTCTTTTTTTTAACAGATTGAATATTTCCAATCTGTTCAGAAATTCAGATATCTTGTTAAGGGAAGATTTACAGAAAACTTTACAAGCGTGACCTGACTTTGAAACTAAACAACATTTTATGACCGGCCGTTTGCCTGACGTCAACCCTCTTTGGAAAGAAGTACTTAATATCGCATAAATATTTACACCATATTCAATGCTCATATTATTTCGACTGTACCTCTATATAATGGATTCCAAATTGCAAAAAAAAAAAAATTTTACCTAAGCTTTGTCTTACACTACTATGCTTCTGAAATAGATTTGATGGCTTCTAGTATAGAAGGAATAGGATCTATTGATGTGACCTTGATAATATACCTATGCTCTAGGTAAAGAGTCTCAATGACCTGCACCTACATCCAGAAATCACCTGTCACACATACAAGACGAGCACGGAAAAACACTGATATTCAAAAATGCATGCATGTTCGCCTTTGATGTTCCTCGTAAACTATACTTATGCATGTTAATTTCGACACTAGCTATTTTTGAACAATAAGATGGGCTATAACTTTGTTTGCTTTATTGAATCGTATTATTACGATCACGTACCTAGGTACCTATTATTGGCAATTGCATTGACCAATGAATTGAACAAGAAGACCTATTTAAATTAAACTGTTCTATAGGATGATTACAGTATTATTGGCATCATCGAAACCTATGTAGCTAATGTGGCAAGTTCATTGTTTTCTAATTGAAAGAATGACCTCAGTTGTTAAAGATATTGTGAAATGGGTCTTAAGAAGAATAGTATAATAGCTAATTAATAGTTTATGTAAAATTTTGGCGAACGTTTTTAGGAACGGATGTTAAGAAATACCAAGTTTATTGTTTGTGAAATATATTGGAAATAGGTAAGTTTTGTTATAAATTGGACCAAGGTTCATAGGAAACATGGGAGTTAAGCGCTAATTACAAAAAAAAAAACGGTTTTTTTCGTAACCGAATTCAATACGTATGCACTAAAATTAAATTCTCAGAATTTTAATAATATGCACCGAGGGAAGAAAAATGATAATGATGATGCAAATTGCACGTACATATTATAATTTTTTGGTTCCTAAATATTCTTATCTTAAGAATGACTGCGTTTCTGAAGCTGTCAAATGTCTGTCTATTGCTATCAAATCATGCAATTACCTAATTGTTTTTCTAAATTCCTATACCTAAGATAAAGCCCACGTTTTTGCATAAAATTAACTAATATTCGTACACTTTAGTCACAGTTACGCATTCAAAAACGGTTTAATTTTACGCAAAAAAGGTCTAAATCAATCTACTAGTAGGCCTGAATAGCCCTTATTGTTGTTTGTAGTACGTGACAGAAATCTTGGTCGAATTCAATAGAAGAATGTTGCCAGCTTTTGCGACATACAACGACTAGGCCAACAAGCAAATAAAAGGAAAGCCCATGTTCACAGAATCCATTTCATTCATAGTTTAATTTTATTTAATTTGCGATAGAAAATTGCCCTCTATTGCCTTGACTTGAATGAAGCTACCGGGAATGAGGTAGCCGTAGCCAAATATTAGCAATACAAAATTTAATCTACCATATCTTAGGACCAGTGATACGAAGAAGAAGAACATAGGAAATAAGATCGTGATATGTGTGTATCTATGTTAATTTGATTCCTTAGAACGATAAAAGAAACGGAATGAAAAGTGAAAACTACACTAATGTACTAACTTTGAGAAATGAACAATAAAATAAATGAACAAGGCCTGTCTACCCACACACAAAATCTTTGAACCCTGATTTTTTATAGTTATCTGCTACTGAAAATTGGAGATGGGTCAGGAAATAATAAAAGTTTTTCCAAACCGTCAACAATTTTCAGTATCGAATCGATATATATTTTTGTAGAACTAAGAAATTTGCATTTGCAGCAGTATTTTCACAGTATAATTATTGCGGCATTGACAAGCGATATGTAGATGTCCTCCGGGAGCTATACGGGACTGCGACAATGCAGGTGCGCATGCACAGAAACATCGACCCTGTACATATTGACAGGGGAGTCCGCCAAGGAGACACTCTCTCGCCTAAACTCTTCACCAACGTACTAGAAGATATCATGAAGACGTTGGATTGGAGCGAGAGAGGAGTCAATATCAACGGATTACGCATGTCGCATCTGAGATTTGCAGATGATCTCATCCTTATCGCCGAACGTGTCCTGGATCTCCAGCAAATGCTATCAGATCTGCATGATGCTTCCCTGAGGGTCGGTCTCAGGATGAACATGTCCAAGACCAAGATCATGACGAATCGCACCAAACGTATACCTAACATCTGTGTAGGTAATGATACCGTGGAGATAGTCAGCGATTACGTATATCTTCGGCATCGTTTATCCTTTGACCCAGAAGCACAGGCAAAAGAGATCGAAAGACGTATCGGACTAGGTTGGGCTGCTTTTGGGAAACTGGACGACGTCTTCAAGTCAAAACTTCCACAATGCCTAAAGACCAAGGTGTATAACCAATGTGTTTTGCCTATTCTCACTTATGGTGCCGAAACATGGACGCTCACTATGCAAAACATGCACAAGATTAAAGTCGCACAAAGGGCTATGGAGCGTTCAATGCTAGGTATCTCCCTCGTTGACCGCGTACCAAACGTTGAAATTCGGCGTAAAACGAAAGTCGAAGATGTAGGTAAGCGAGTGACGAGGTTGAGGTGGAAATGGGCAGGACACTTGGTAAGGCGAAGTGACGATCGCTGGACAAAAGCAGTCACAGAGTGGTGGCCAAGAGGAGCGAAAAGGTCAGTGGGCAGACCACCCGCTCGATGGTCCGATGATATCATCAAGCTTTCAGGACCTCACTGGACCAGGCTGGCACGGGACCGTGAGGATTGGCGCTGTAGAGAGGAGGCCTATACCCTGCAGTGGGTGGATGTGGGCTGAGGATGATGATGATGATGATGATGATGATGATGATAATTATTAGTACTAGCGTAGTATTTCTAAAAAACAAGAAAGGGCCAGGATTCTTTTGGGCACTAGACAAATACAAGTGAAATTTTTAAGCAAGAGTAATGTTCTATCATAGTGTTGCACATGGGCCTGCGTATAAACGTCTTTGGTGATAAAATTAGGCTAAGTCTATGCGTAGGACAAACAAATGACAGGTGCTCCTATGAATACAATCGGAGCGGACAGATGAACTGACATGCTTTTGCAATCGATAATATGTTACGCCTACTTAGTACATGTACCTATATACATTTTCTTTCTCTACTTATGTTGCGATAGTTGGTGGATCAGTTTGATAGTTCTTGCTTCATCTGCCTATCAATCTACCATGACAAGGCCTATTAATTTGTTTTTAGGTTCGGTACCCAAAGGGTCGAACCGGGCTTGTACTGACACTTTGCTGTCTGAATGTCTATCCGTCAGTCCATCACCGTCACCAGGATGAATCTCATAAACCGTGATAGCAGAGTTTTTCCCATTCGCCATATTTCTGTTGCCACTACAAGAACCACACAAGATCAAATACAAAAAAATAGAAAATAAATATAAAGGGAGCTCCCATACAACGTATAAATGGCAAAATAGCCAGATTTTATTTATAATGATTTAGTTAGAGGCTGTATCTTATACAATTGAAATTTTCACACGACTCCGATTATTTATCAAAACAGGAAGGGCAAAATTGTAGTACCTAAGTAACTATAAATAATACAAAAGCAGTGTTTCCTATAGTAAAGTGAGTATTAAGTAAACCTGCAGTTACCGCACTGTACGTGACCGTCTTCCCGGCAGACGCGACCGCACGACGCTACAATCACTAACCGTGTCCTCACTTGTGCGTTTATAACTTTTATCTTATGCTTTACTGTGGTATAACAAAGTGTTTTTCATAGCTATGCCCCAGCTCCGGTGGGACCGTTAAACTTGTGGCTTTAAAAAAATTCAAATGCGTTATGTTATGTTACACGAGGAAAAAGTAATGAGGTAGATTCATCTACACTTAGTAAAACTGTTATCCTACTTAGTTGATACATCCATCAAAAGTGGGTCATGTTGCGTGTTGGGTAATGTTGCGTCTACTTTGAAATTAGTTGCTTAGTACTACCCGTTGTAACAAACCCGACCCCGGCCTATGAAGGGACTATACGCCTTCAGGCACCGGCCTCTGTTGTTATGAAGATCATGTCTTGAGTTCTAGATTTCAGAGAAACCCATACCTCAAGCAAAGTGTAAATAATGGCTCGTGATATAAAAGTGATGTCTAGTTAATTATTGACCCATACGTTGTGTTTAAATAAAGTAATATGTAACCCATAAGTTCTTTTAAAGGTAATTGAGACATTTCTGCACAAAAAGTGACTCCATGAACAGGAAAAGGGAAAAGGGCAGGAAACTGAACTCCAAACAGGCCCCCACTGCTACGCCTGAGGAATGTGGAAGCCCACAAGTCCAATATATACCTTTCTGTATTCATAAACGCTCCACGGTCATTCCCACATAATCAGCCCTACGCATGCAAGTTCTTCATGCATAAAACTTCATTGTAAAGACAACCATTAGAGCGTCCACCAAATACAAATGGTAAATTATCTGCTTCCCCCAGAAGAAGGATAAATATGGTGAGACCTGCCGTCTCTGCTAATAGACGCGCCAAAACCACAGGCGCTTGTAGTGCTTAAAAAGCACTACGAAGAAGGCTAGGTGATAGGAATCATTTAGATTCTGATACTCATGGAGTAGTACATGTAGAATTGATGTAGTTAGTCTCATCATGACTAACCCAAAATAGATACCTCAGTATCAGTTTAGTAAAATTAGTTCAATGTATATTATCAGTTGAATGCCATGATTCCAACTGAAATCCGTTGAAGGATATGGGTAGTGACCCGAAGGCCAGAACATCCAGATATACTTATGCAAAAGACGTCTGTCTACATTTATTCAAATCCATATGGAGGTCTGATAGGGAAGAAATATTCAATTCCTTAAATATGAGATTCACATTGCGAGCCCAAAGGGTGATCTGGGAAAGCTAAAAGCAAATCCCATATAAGTAGTAAATAGGCTGATGCAATTATGAAAACCCATATGACCGCCTGTGGTCGAATAAATGGTCTTTGATCAGAAACGCTAATGCATAGATATCGAATGCAAAATGATAGTATAGCTGGAACAGATCAGTGATGATGATAGATTACAATTGTCACATGACATTCAAGGACAATTAGTAGTTAAAGATAGGTTGTTTAGTCATAGATTTATTAGGCATCTATGGGCCAGTCATGAATAATTTTATAAATAATATAAGCATTTAGATGATTGATACAAAATCAAGCATCAGAACCCAAATAAGGGTAGGAATAAGGATCGTAGGTATTGTCTACCAAACATATCCATTACTTCAGATAAGTATTTACTTGAATTAACAAGTAAGAGCAAATTCACTGTGAACACACAGTCATATCCACATTCTTTATAGAATAAACAATTATGTCAGTTATGCTTGGTAGACAGAAATATAGGATAGTATATTATCCATTCTACCAGCCATACATATTCTTAGATAAGAGTACTAACTAAGTACCATAAAATATTATTGTGTTAAGTACATGTTGTCCACGGCTGGACACATTCCCATTCTGAAGAACATTTTGTTTGTATAACAAAATATTGTTATAAATAAATGTTTGTCCACTGCTGGACATATTCCAATACTAAAGACTGTTTTCTTTGTATAACAAGAATACTGTTGTAAATGATTATTTGTCCACTGTTGGACATAACCAATAAATTAGTAGATATTTAACAATATCTATTTATGTATATTTCATAAACATTAATCAATTAAGTCCATAGTCGCTCAGCAACCATAGTACTTAAAATAGAAATCTGTCCACTGATGGGCCAAGCCAAACAGTAGGTAAGTAGATACAATATGTAAGTATGTTTTAACCACAGGAATTTTATCAAATAAATTCTTGATCGCTCAGCAATTATAGAATAGTAATTTATCCACTGATGACCACAGCAATTAATAGATAAGTAGATACCTAACCATATCTACTTATGTAAGTTTTAACACAGGAACTTTATGCTAGTAGCGCATAGCAATAATAAATTATGTTATTAATTTGGTTATTAAAGTCATATATATGGCATGATAGATAGACAAGTAAGGAATAGGAGTAATGGGATTATAGGGTATCCTACCTATTCCTAACATCTAATTTACCTATCTACCGACACACTAAATAGCCCAAATTTCCCTAATTAAAGATTAGATGTGGATACTATAAAGTTTATATGAAACAATCAGAACGCAGATTCTTTAAAACGACAACAAAACAAAGTTATTGCAATAAAATGACCTTAGCACTAAAAACCAAAGCATAAGACCATGTTCCGAATCTTATCAGCTTTCAATGAATACAAAACTATCAAGCATAGGTAATTAATATGTTTGTAAACATTCATATAGGAATATATACTGCTGATAGGATTCGAAAGAAAGCATGAATTGTACTTATCCATCTGGAACTTGAAGCCACCAGCACACGAAGAACCAACAACGACGACATCCACAATGCCGATTCCAGTGCACGCTGAAGCACGCATCCTCTGCATCAAACACCACACCATACACGGGTTCAAAGCACTTTTCACCATCCAAACACACTCGCGAAACGAGGGGTGACCAGGCAAACGTCGATACTCCCTGGTCTGCGGCGCGACTCCACCAGGACTGATATGTAAACTAATCACTGCACTAGGTATTCCTTTTCTGTCCTGGGAGACTTCACGATTAGAACTGAACTGCCCGCAGGCCGTATGGCTTGCTATTTTATACCAAAAGCTTCGAACTTACGAGAAGAATAATGTTCTCGAAATCTGCTACTCATTACGATAGAAGATATTCTCCTCTCTTTCATACACATTTTAGAAGACATTCGACTATTCTAGATTTTTTTAGAATGTCTTGTTTCGCTACTTGTTGCCAGACACCAATTCAGGGAAGGGGCCACGACCCATCCTGACATCCAAGAAAACTTTTAGTGTATATTGAGTAAATCATGGATTTACCAATATTATTAAACATTTATTGTTGGTTTATAGAATTTTTAGAAAATACATCAATTTTCTATAAACCGAAGTGTGACTAATAAAATAAACCTTAGGTATTTCAGTCGCTATGGCACTATAATAGGCCTAGTAGGGCCCTGTCTAAAGTGACACCTTGCAGTTTCCGCTACTCGACAATAGATGGCAGCAGATTACACCATCTCGCGCACCCAACCTCACTTCAGTCACACACCCCTATCATTATAAATGCCACGAAAAATTATAAATGCCACTGCAAACGCTGATCAACTATCAGACTAATTATCCAAAATTATTTAGACTTGCAAATATGAACAATATAAAAAGAAAATAAACAAAACATTTCAATATTGCTTCACGCACATAGCGCCATCTCTCAGCCGCATTCCGAACTTCCATACCAAGCTTGACAGAACAGAACCAAACCCACAAGTATTGAATCACATCCCACAGCGGCGACACCAATAGATGTCGCTGTCCCGAATCTTTATAATTAATAAAGACCAGGATACAAGCCTTACACCGTTTCAAAAAAGAAAGGAAATATAAGTGGCGGCGGTTCTATTAGTAAGAGGGAGAAAGCATGAACGCCTGGTGTATGTAAGAGCCTTAGTGCGAGTGAGAAGGCATGACCTCTGACCGCCATATATATTTCCTTTCTTTTGTGAAATGTTTGGTACGTCATAATTAATTAATTTTACATGGCGACGAAACAAAATACAAATGTTAAGCGCACAGGTCACGATGAGAGCAATCACATTTAAAATTACACGCCAACATCACAACAATTCTTACAAGTTAGAATATTGACTTGAAAATTGTTATGCTTTGAAAACGGCTGACATTCTACAGTATCTATTATTATTTCGTAACAAAAAATTAAAGCAAATCGTTTACTTTGCATGTATTACCTACTATCGTAAACCTATTTTAAATAAGGAAATATGTAGTCTAATCTTATTGGTAAGTAAGGTAGAACTAGATTTGAAAGTCAATCTTTTTAACCCATTCACCCATGAGAAAAGCCGTGATAAAAAGCTTACTTTCATGCTTTCCTTAGTACGAGTATCTGCGTAATATAACATCAAATATTGTAGACACCTACTACCTATTTATGCAATTAAATTTTGTCTTGAATGGAACTATCTTGTGACCTCCTAATGAGGCATTAATCGAACTGGGCAAGTAGTGGCACCTTTGCCTTTCCACTTCGCCGTTTATCTAGATACCTATTTTTATTTAATATTTGTCGAAAAAGTTTTAGTATTTCTTAATGGTACATTTAGGAACAAGTAGGTACCTATCGACGGTCCCTACGTACAATCCCGTAAGTGGTACTTAAGTCATTTGCCTTTTTTCTTTGCTTTCGCCTTAGATTGTCATAAGCTACCTTCGGTAAAGACAGCATGATTCTAAATGGCCTAATTCCACTCGAAATTGACACCCCTTAACTACAAAATTGACACAATTCCAACGTAAAATGACGGTAGTGGTAGTTAGGAACCCGCTTTATTACTCATATTCCGACGTAAAATGACGGTAGTTAAGTTACGTTATTTTACACTAGAAGGTAAACACGCCCTAGTGCGCTCTCTTCCGTATCTTGCACTTACGGCATAAAAATAATTATGTTAATATTTGCTGTATCGTTGATATCTTGTCGTAGAAAACTATTCTAAACTGTTAACCATATTTTATATTTACAGTATCAACTTAAAATTACTTGAAAAATGTAAAAATACAAGGTAAAATCCAAACTAAAATATGGTGTATGCGCAATAAAACCAACGTAAAATCCCTTAACTGACAGTTGCGTTTTTTGTTGGCGATACACTCCCACGTATAAGAACTTAAGTACCACATAGGCTTTCTACAGCTACAGATTTTCCATCGTATAACTACGTATATGATTATTTATGTAGAAATAATGATTATTTTAACATTTTATTCTCTTTTTCTCAAATATATTGTGAAATTTTACTAGTGACCGATAGCGAAAACTCAGAACTCGCTGGTGATAAGGAACAACTTTCCCCAAGGAACATAGGTCGAAATACGAAAAAAAAATTGGGCCTCCCATACAAAGTTGCTTAACAGCTGATTTGAATAACTATGGGAGGTCAAAATTTTTTTTTCGTATTTCGACCTATGTTCCTTGGGGAAAGTTGTTCCTTATCACCAGCCGGTTCTGAGTTTTCTCTATCGGTCACTAGTAAAATTTCACCCTATATATTGACCTGATAAATATATGTTTCAAATTTCATAACTCTATGTTTAATATTACTAGAGATACACTAATTTGAAACTTTAAAACGCTCTCCTGTAAAATTTGCTAATTTCACTTACGTCATTATTCGTAGGGACCGTCGCTATATTTAGTATTCTTTGGTTTAGTTTAGGCACAGTCGCGTCTGCTAACTTTGAGTTTTCCTCCCCATAAATTAAATCAAGAAAAATTATCATATGCACATACGAACATCTTCTTACTAATGATATATTTATTGCACTTTAAAATTACTAAGTGGCCAACGTGCAGTGATTTATTTTATCGTATTAGTCATCTAAACATCATAAAAACTTTACTGCCCGTCCATATACATAATGCTAATCGAAAACAGTTTCGGAAATGTCAAGGCGCTCTTAAGTGCATCAGTTGGACTAGCACTTTTTATATAAGTCTAGATCTTAACTTTTAAAGGTTGAGCCTTAAACATAATGTTTATTGAGTTACTTTCATCATACCTAACCTACTACATACCTATTATTGACAAGCTTGACTCCTTAAGTGAACTATGACATAACGTACTTGTCGAAGTAGTTATCTACTTACCAATACAAATTACCTACTGGAAATAAAGTATTGTACCTATTTAGGAAACAGATAAACAAATAGTTAGTATACCTACTTAAACGGAATTAAAAATCTACGTAATAAAACTAAAGTTTTCTTCTTTGTGCCTGCATTGCATGTGTCAAAAAAAAACTCCTCCTAAATTTTTTCCTATTTCTGTTTTCCTAGGAGAAAATCGTTCATTATTATGTATAGAAATACCTTCAGTTTTTTTTACATTCTGTTTTGCCAAAAGATACCTATGTTATGCAATCTTTGTAACTTTGATTAGGAACATAAAACCACACAAATACAAGTTCCTAAACCTGAATTTTAAACCTTGTATCTTTGACATTTCTAACACGTCCTCCGCATTTAACCATATTCGCTCTCTTTATTAATACGCATACTAAATAATTTAAATTTTCCTTTGGTCACAAACAAGTCAAATATCCGCATAAATAATTGGACTATAGTGAGTCAGAAGGTTACGAAACTTTACCAGCGCAGACTAAGCTGGTGTAAACTTGGTATAGACAGACGTTTTCACGATTTTAAAACTACTAAGGTATATCTTTACCAAAGATAAGAGACTGACAATGTTACGTTAATAAATGTTTAGGAACTTTTTTTTTCTCTTTGCATGGTGCGCGCGGGATCTGATGGCAGCCACATTATTATATTCTTCATTGTTTTTGCTTTCATAAGCAATGCCAGGTGCCTAATATATCTATGTAGTACACACACACGCCCATACTTTAGTAATAGACGTAGGTAATACCTGTATCTTATAAATTATTTATCTGACAGCAAAGCGATCTGTCTAGCAGCGAAGTGCATTGGGTTTTCCTTTTACTGATATGCACTTTATTGACAACGATGATGCAAGCGAACTGGACCACTTGAACTAGTGTCTTTCTAACCCGGAGATATGATATTTTTACATAACATTTTACCTACACTGATAACCTGTCTTAAGGAATTTTGTACCGACATGACCACTTCTGATCTTATTGAGAGATCTTAACGTGGGAACTCTAGTTTTTTGTTTATATAAAGTAGGTTCAGATTCATTTACCACTAGACCAGTACTAAAAAGCTCTCATAATTGGAAAACTAGATACCTACGTTTGAGTCACAAAGATGATGCCGCACGAAAAACTACCTGCTCTACTAGGTATTTATATCGAACTTCTTTAGTCTCCATGTGTTTGATGGCTAGCTTTTACGAAAGCACTTTCAAAAGCATTTCCAAAATTATTTCAATATCAACAAACCACTAAAAGAGTATGGAACTGCCAACAAAGGTTCAAGTTCAACGTTATATTTTGAAACGGCAATAGCGAATAACAATCGCCAGTTTAATGCATTCCGGTAATTGAGACGAAGTAACTAACAGACTAACAGATATTGTGGATTATAGTTATTTGAATACTATGGTATCTAATGTAGCGGGTAATGTGATATCGATATGAATAGTAAGTATTTTTTTACCTTTTGTTTGAAATAAGTATAGGTATGTGAATGTGAAATATGAATTTGAGTTTTGTTTAAAACACTTCCCGTGTTAGGTATACAATTTTGGAAAACTTGCAAACTGAGTTGCAAGACTATACCGGTATATGGAGACGGGCCAAACGTTATTGGTCCGCGGGACGTGATTGAGCCGCGGTAGCCCAGTTGTTAGAGGCGAAACTCACAGGTTCAAATCTTGCCTGCGGTAAAATTTTGCACCAAAACTACGGAATTGACCTTCACTTGAATCAAACATTTATATATAGCACGCGCCCGGCGCGCCGTTTCCCTAATTTGTGATAGCTCTTTGTACCTAAATACACTCATCAAGGTTTACACTACATAGATATGACACACATCTCATCTCATCTGCATAAAGCAGACTACTGCTGGAAGTAAGCTTCCCGCAGAGTATTATATGGCACTATCTATCGTACTCGACATCTAGCCACTCCAGCCGCCCGTCCTAATTCATTAATGGTCTATAGATAAAGCAAGACTTTGGGCTGTTATAGTATTTGTCAATGACCATTCGAATACATAACATTATCTATGCATGTTCCTCGTAACCTAACAATCGAAAGAGCGGTTAAAGTTTTCTTACATAAAGTTAGTAACGATCCCTTCACCTTTTCTAGACTAGCACATATAGGTATGTGAAAGGAATAGAAGTTTTTTAATGTTATTTTGTTTGTGGTTTGATACCCACTTGATATTGCTTCACTTCCTAGGAAATACCTACTTAATGATTTATGGGTAGGTGTGCAATAACATATTATTTGACCGCATTACTTTGTAATTTTTACTTATAATCTAAGCACAGGACCTTCATTTTGCTGTATACCTCTCTACCTATTCTAAAAAGATTTTAAACAATTCTTTATAGACAAGTTTAAAAAAAACCTATAACTTTTGAAACTTAAGCACACTTAAGTCTACACAAAAATAGATCCACTATGCCGAACAATTTTGTCTGCCATCCCATCCATCATCATCAAATCATCAAATGAGTATGACATAATCTGACACAGAGAGAGTGACACTTCATCATTATTGAGTGAACAAATACTTCACTACTTAATTATTATTTATATAATACATTGAAATCAAATAAATGCTTTTATTGGTAGGTAATTGGGATATGATTATATTTATGTTGAATACGATCGATTAAAGAGATTTTATTCTCAAACGTTAAATCTACAGCTATAAAGCACTAGCTAAAAATAAATAATGCTTTCATATTTTGCCTTATTTGAGGCATTGAACATCATTTCTAATCATACCTATATCCTATCATTCTTATTTAGCTTTGTATGATACCAACTAATTAACAGGTAAAGGCGGTGGTATAGCTAAAGTTTTGCTAGACCTCAAAACTAAGATCAATAGGTATTTTAATCCAAAAAAGTAATAAAAGTAGGTATTCGGTAGTTTGAATACCATACCGCATGTAGCAAGAGTTCATCAAAAACGATCAGTCGATAGACTAAAAGTTGTGTAGTAAGAATTATGAAAGAAAGATAACTATCAAACAATCTAGGAGGCTGGAATGAAGACATTAATTTTGTAACCCGGAAGATGTCAGTCGGTACACAGTGGTTTAAATACTTAGTTCTTTTTTATTTAGGTAGATACCTATCTAGGTAAGTGATTTATTGTATTCAAGCGATTGACCTCAAAGGTATAACTGACGAAATCTAATTATGAAATCGTCAAACATGTTCGATTTTCAGTTCTTCAGTCATTTATCATCAAACATACCATTCTGGTGGTAGTAAAATGCATATATAAGTTTTCTGTTGTAATAGCAAATAATTATTATTTATGTTTGTTTTATAAAGTGTTTTCAACAAGTTAGTAGTTAAATATCTCACGCCGCAGTAAGCCATCTTTTTCCAAAGTATTACACAGTAGTGGCACAGTAAATGTATGGCTTCCAGTGGTTTTGAATTCAAAGCGTGTCTTCCTCTTCAAAGAACTTTGACATCAAATCTCCGTACGTTGTAGATACGATTGGCACCACATCGAATTAACTAATCAAAAGATTGACATTAACATTATTATTGTGGTTTACCCTAGAGTTGTTAAGAATAACCAGTACCTACAACTAGAAGATTTTAATAGGTAAATGCACTATTTTCATTACCACAGAATATATGTGGTATTACTTGGGAATATAGCCTTGTTCTGAATACTAATATGTCGGCAGATGACCGCTTAATAAACTACCATCTCCTTTCATAACCAGGGTCAAAATGTCTTACATATTTGATTCGTTATTTACTCATGAGCACTTTTGATTAACTATTACTTAAATGTAATTTGATAGCTGATACCTAGTGCCTAATGGTTGTGTATAGATTTATCGATTAAAATATTCGGCTACCTTGCTTCGCTCGTGACTAGGTCATGGGTGGATTATCAGCATTTCTATCATAGGTATGCCGTTGACAGTACGCCACCCCGACTTTCCATTGTCTTGTGGTAGTGTGTGGCTTAAAACAGCATCACCCCACCAAATCTCCCCGTGGGTGTAGTAAAAACTGAATAAGTAAGGGATATTCATCCAGGAAATGAGCAGCAAACAAAGTTCCCTGTGAATTAAAAGCATCTTGCACATGCGCTCGCCAATCCGCCTGTCTACCAAGCGTGGTGAGTATGGTATGGACCCCCATGTCCAGCAGTGGAATGTTGTGGCTGTAGGTGGTAGTATCTACCTAACTGTTTTACAAATAATTTATATTGCGCGTATCTAATCTAATTTTGACCTTAAACTTCGACCTCTATAAAATGCTCCAAAATATGTAGGTAGGTACATTAGCCATTTGTGAACATTACATTTTATAATTTCATATTTAACCTTAGGTAGTCAGGTATGCATTTATGCAAATTACACCTAATTTGGAAATATTGGTAGCGTTTCATACAGCTTTTTTGATTTCTCGTACTTTAAATTATTATGTATGATTTTATGTGCATTCGAATCTAATTATATTTCGAACTGTGAGTAATTTTGTGATATTTAGAACCATGTGCAAGCGTAATCTTATTATGTATTTAAGGCATAATGTCGGCCCTTATTGCGTCAAATGTTTTTCAATCTGTACTTGAAATGCAATTTAGGTAATTTAAGCATCAAAATCTTACAGAGATATTTAAATCGACATATTATAATGATTTCAATTAAAGGAATTTTGTATCATGGTGCCAATGACATAGGTAAGTACCTACATAGAATAGCGATCAAAAATATACAGACACGGAAAAAGATAGGTACTTAAAATAGTTACATCTAATTATTATAGGCGTGATAAAGGTATGTATGTATGCATGTATGTAGGTAAATCTTATCGTATTACTCGGCCGGGAATCTCACCCGGGACTTTTGCCACTCACTACCACTGCGCTACATCATCGGTCACTTGGCTACTTAATTCGGAACAATACCACCTTTTTAAAAAATCAAGTTTGTTTAATAAGAATAAGGATTTCCTTCTGGCGTTATACAGGAAATAAATTTTTACGACCCAAGTTGTTCAGTTTTGTAAACGGAAGAGCACCTTAAACGTGAGTAAGAAGGTAAGGTACCTAAGTAAACATCCATATTTTGAAATTATTGTTCTTATTTGAACAAGGTACTTTATTTACGTGGGGTTTGCAAATCAATTAAGTAAGAATAGTTTATCTTGTGATTTAATCCACTTCCACCCATAAATAACCACCTATTGAAATCATTCCTTCTACGTAAAGTAGGTAAATATTTACAACTGTATGGATCTATGGAATACTATTTTAATACTGTTGATTTTCTTAATACATTGGATTGTTTGAATTTGAAATCAATTTTCCTCACAGTCGCCATAAATGCCATATTATGTAAAATTGTGCGACTACTTTGTATTGCACACTACGGTAGAAAAGACCAATCGCTGTATCAACAGGGGTTGTACGGCCGCAATGCAGCGAGTGGTCTTCTCAACTATAAATAAGCTTACCTAGATTTAATAGACAGCTAAATCCAGATGCGTCAGTTACTAAGTTACTTTGATTATCTGAAACAGTTTATCGCCAGTAAGTATCTAAAATTACAGTTGATTCACGGATAATCGTTCCTTTCTAGTCAATTTTCAAGATAAGTGGAGTCGCTAACTATTATCTAGAAGGTACCAACCGTTAACTTTCTGAGTCAACCGACTTCAAGGTTATTAAAATTTACTAAAACGGAAGCTATATATTTTAAGAGTTTATTGGACGAGAGTGCGCACGCAAGGAGTGTGTCGTTTCCCATACAGTCCCATAACTACATTATAACCGGTACGCACACGCAGTGCGTACCTACGCATACGCAGTAGGTGGTGCGTTCTGCCCTTTATCAAGAAATAAAATAAAATACTCTAACCAATAACATTCTTCTAAAATGCCTGACATTTGAAGATTCCGTGGGAACGTACCGATGATACCTAGACAACTAAGCATAAATCTAGGTACGCTAATGTTAGATTTTGACATTCACATACATTGACCATGGACTCTAGGTGTTAAACGTGATTCTCCATTGCAAAATTTCCGTTTTAAAATCGAATTCCTACAATTTATGTCTGTAGCGGCTTCCATAAAAAAATAATTATCAGTTACATATCTCACCTTAAGTTGTCATTTCTTAAGAAATGAGACCTGTTGTAATTACATATAAGAGCCAACTGAAGCAATAATGAAAGATCCAGTTTCCAGTGAACTTTAGTGGAAGGTGATGTGTTGATTTAATTTGCCTTTTTTCCTTCTTAAAAGGGCAAAAACATCTTTACGCTATTTATTAACTCTTCGCCTGCGTAGGATGTAAGAACATCGAAGATCAGCTCCAGCGTAATTGTGATAAGGGGCTAATAATCTTTCTCTCATCAGAGTGCGCCACCTTCTTATCTATCCTATGCCATCCCACTGCTGGTCAAAAGCCTTTCTCCTCTCCATCCATCCAGTTCTGCCCTGGGCTTCCGCATCTGTCTTCCGAAAACTTAGGCGCAGCGCGACCTAGCGTGAAAAATCAGTTAGAATAGTCTTTATAATTGTTGCTTTTTGATTTGTTGCCGATAGGTATTATTACCTCTTGTTGTGGTGTGCAACTCAAGGCATAACTTAATTTAATATAGAAAATCTCATTTGGTTGGGAACTTATTTAAGAAAAAAGTAGTCAAGGAGTTAAATCTGTGAAGCACTAAGTACCGTTAAAAATAACTTGTCCACCGTGATATAAATGGAGATGTAATCTCTTCTGATAATTTCATTATGTCTTCTGCCCTGACCTGGGTACAAGGTCAATAAAATTGGTATCAACATATTGGTACCTGTAGCATAAGAATGGTATTATTATTCATTCTTACCTCATGAGTAATAATTCTTTTAATTCAAGTAACTGGATCAACCCGAACAAATTGTCGTACTAAAAATGAAAAAAAAAAGTAACTTAAACTGCTGCTAAAATTATAATCATTTCTACGTATTTCATGGTTCATTAGAAACTTTATGACCATATCAAGGCCCTAGAAATCTAATCTGCCTATTTATTGACTCATTAAAAAACTAATTAGTTCAAAAATAGACTAGGCATCATGATCTTCGTTTAAAGACTTGAACCTAATTTATAAATATTTTTACATTATTAATTACGGTAGTTAACTTGTTTGAAGTCGTTAAATTGTACTAACTGTTTCGTTTGAATTTCAATGCATTTCCTTATTGAAGTGGTAAATGGTAGTTAATTACAGAATGCACTTGTTTTTGAAGGAACATTTGTGCATTTAGATCTGTATCTATCTAAAATTTACCACTTACCGTTTCTTTTGACCTTAACCTTATGCATTATTATGTGGATAAAAAATACTTACCTATTTCAAATTCAATAATTCGTCGAGTAATTTCTATGACACATGTCTTGTTTTTACAACAAATGACTGTCTTAAATCTATCTGTCATACATAACTTTGTCCAGAATTTAATCATTGAAATTGAATAGGTATTTCGAATCTGAAATTACAGATTTTTTGTGCATTTATGTGACATCTCGCATATTTTGCAGCTAAAGAGCATTCCTAACCTTTTATCCTTTTTTCGCGTTTTCAGCTGGTATCATCTTGTCTACGTGCAATAACAAGGTACAGAACAGAGTCATTATATTTTACCTTTCCTCATTGGCTATTCTAGGCCTAAAGCCTCAACAAATAAACAACAGGTGATTTAAACTGGATCAACCCGAACGGGGAAGTCCACATCAAGTGATCTTTACCGAGGACCGAGGACACCCACTCTTCTTTTTGAAGTGTCTTTCGTACACTGAAATAGATCTGCTTCGAATATGTAAAGGAAGTACCAATAAATTAATTTACATGAAGCTAAGCACTCAAAAATTTTCGGTGAGAACTACCCCTAGTTCAGTCACGGAAAAGATTGTACGGATACTACAGCTTTTACGAAAGAGTCAGTCAGATACAAAGAATTTATAATTCTGCGACCGATACGTGTGATTAGATTTCATTATAAATGCATATAAACTGATGGACTTGATAATATCAAAGTGATCGACATTTGACACCCGAGACGAGATCTAAATCTGCACGTAAAATGAGCTAAAAAACATATGCAAAAACACGTAAATGTCAAGTAAAATTTAACAGCTGAATAAGGTCGCAGCCGCAAGTGTGTTTCCGCGTTCCTGGCATGCGCGTGCGACTGTTGGTAATGTTTTGCTCTGATTCAGGTGTTAAAGCGAGTAATAAGTAGGTATAATACGAGAAAAGACACAGCTTGTCCGTCTAATTAGAATTGCCTTTACTTCTATGTCTTTGGACGACATGGTGTACCACTCGAAGAAAAAGAACCTCTATGTCGTGTGGCACACCATGTCGAGTCAACGATCAACGCAATGAACCCTGGTTTACTAAGGCATAATTGGCTTATTGTCCAGCAGTGGTCATATAGAAAAAACAATGTAACATTATCATTGTTTTTTTTTTCAGCAGGCCTTTGTACCTACCCAGCTGATACTCTGAAAGAGTTTAACGTGGTTTTACTCAAGTCTCATTGCCCTCAAAATGTGGATATGAAATTTTCTAGTCTGTGTATAATTTTATACTTACTTAAGTTTAGTTTTAAACTTCAAACTTAGTTATGTACTGAAATACAGACAACTTGTTTCCTGAAAGATCTATAGATATCGATAAGCTACTGCACATTCTAATATGTATTATCATAAAACCGATCGTAACTTTTTTGTTCACCTATTTCATGCAAATTCAATCAATAAAAAACTTAACTCCATAAAAGTAAGTGGTGCAAGAATTGTAGACTTCCTAGTTGTATGTCCGTAATCAAGTACTTAACATATCCAAGTAAAATGATTGATAAATTATAATACCATCAATTACACGCTTATACAATGCTATCACGGGTGTGAATAAAAAGTACTGTGTAATTTTTCATACACGAACGAACAAAATACTATGTATACCTTAACAGCCACAACAGTCCACTGCTGGACATGGGCCTCCCCCGTATTGGGGGGTATTGCCATACTCACCACGCTTGGCAGGCGGATTGGCGAGCGCAGTGCAAGATGTTTAATTCACAGGGAACGCTGCTGCCCTTTCCCTGGATAATTATCCCTTAGTCGCTTTTTACGACACCCACGGGTAGAATTGGGGTGATGCTATTCTAGGCCGGCATCACACGGCATACTATGTATATCTGTAAAAAAAATATACAATCTTTTCATCGAAGAAGAAGAAAAACTCTGTTTCCTCAAGTCAAAAATAAATAAATCAGTATACCTAGTCTTCCTAACACCCTTTATAGTTAATTATACTACTGTCAAATGTTAGAACATGGCACGATTCGGGAAAGAAACTAACAACTCATTTAAGAATACTTACCTAGATATTGGTGCATAAATAAGGTTTTCACACTTACTACGGAACAGTTCTATGCCACGTATTCCTCTGTTTTAAACTTTGGGAGTCTTTACCTGTAATAAAACATAGAAAATAATTAGTAAAAGTTGCCATGTGGCTCAGCTTAGAATAGCTTCAACCGTATCTTTGCGGGTCTGGGACTCGTAAGAAGCGACTAAGGACTTTAAGAATTAATGTGTAGGTATTACAGGTTTCGGCGACAGGCTGACAATCTGTCAAAATGGCGAAACACAGTCTCTAACTTTTGTTAGACATGGTGTTAAATGGACGTTTTTACAGCCTTTTACGCTCAGCCTTCCTACATGGGATAGAGTCGTGATATATGGTATGTATGTTTGTATTATTAAAATCTTGTTCTTTGATGTAGGCTCGACCAGACAGTGTCAAAGGGAAGGAAGTGACATAAAGGCCGGATTAACGATAATGAACAAACGTAAACTGTGAACGGAATTAGAGTTGCGTAAGCGCAAGTCAACTGTTATTAGGGTTGCCAGGCGTCCAGATATATCCAGACAAGGATGCGATTTTGCTATGCGAATAGTAAAAAACTGATTTTTGTTCTTTTTTCTTAGTAACATGTCATGAGACGTAAGACGTGAGACAGTTCGACGCTCGAAACCGTTTCTTTCATATATAATGCATGAAACAGAAAAGACGCGCTCTACACCGTTCGACGCGCATCTCAATCGCCGAATACTTATCTCACGTCACACGCATTTAGATAGAGCCTGAGTGTGCTTATTCAATATACCTAGGAAGCTCATCATCAACAATGTAAGACGTCCACTGCTGGACATCAATTTTGCCCTATTTTAACCAAAATGTAGACAGTCGATTGATTGAAACAGCTGCCTTGCACCCTGCACACCTTCATCAGCCTGGTAAGATGGCGTCCCACGCTGCGCTTTCCGACGCGTGGACAACTAGATAGATAATATAGAATTAAAAAATCAACTGCATATACCTATTTGAAGGGAAGATGCAGCCCATGAAATTGTTGTACATTTCCCCAAGGAGCATAGGTCGAAATAAGAATAAAAAACCTCCCAAACAAATTGACTTGGTCGGCTGGTACAGTTGATTTCTTTACACCGCAGTATAGCAGTATAGTCAATAGGTATAGGTATTTAGTATAGTCTAGATCCTATACTAGGTACAAGTTTTGCTTAGTTTGGGGCTAGATGGCGTGTCATTTCGTCCCCCTGAGCCGGACTGTTTATTTATCTTAATTTCTTTAAAGTTTAAGATACAACCCTATTGCGATTAAGATTTCGGTATTGTCACGCGTTGCGCGCACGCCGGTGACGCTTTGTGCGTTGATAGAGAAAGTGACCGTGATAATGTAATGTTCTGAACTAGATCTTCTAATGTAGGATTTTCATGGTCATTACAAAAAGAGGATATTTGAACTCTCTCACTCTCTTCGTGTAGGACACCCATTCGCCCAACGAGCTGATGAACCTTGTCAGAGTTTTGCTGCCGCCTACTACAAGTGGCAGGCCTCTGAAATACCTAGTTGGATACTTGAACTGAACCCAAAAACTATCTGTATTTTGATCATAGGTCTTTTAAGTGTTTTAGTGTATTTTGTGATATTGATATCTAGGTAACAGCGAGCGATTTTCAGATTCAACTATGTCCTAATCATCTAAAAAACTCTATATTAGCCATCTGATTGATTTATTTAATTTGATAAAGTATATTGCTATAATTAACAATTTTCTTTTGATATCGTCTTTTTTTGACCTATTCCATTAGTTATTTTGATTGCATAACAATCCTTGACACGGATCCCAGAAAACCTGTATTTTAGAAAGATATACAGGGTTATTTTTTAGTCAGTGCGCAAACTTTGCAGGATGTTTCTACTTGTGATTCTGAACAACTTTTACTATGGGACCACCTGCGAAATCTAAAAAAAATTTTTGGTTGTTCCGTACATTTTTGCCGAGTAGGTATGAAATTTTCTATGGAACATCCAAACTTTTTTTTGCGAATTCGCAGGTGGTCCCATAATAAAAGTTGTTCAGAATCACGAGTAGAAACACCCTGTAAAGTTTGCGCACTGACTAAAAAATAACCCAGTATAACTTTATAACTATGTGACATCAACGTAACATAAAGATATACAGTAGGGCAAGTAGTATATTTTGACGTGGTCCAATGCCTGCAATAGTTCGACAGACAACTATTAGGCCAGTGACTAGCCTGGCCACTAGCCTCACTACTAGCCTGCTTACTGGCCCGCGACGAATGCTCGACGCAACTTCGTTCTAGAATTCAAATTGCCATGACAAAGTCGATGGGGTTGAACAAAATTGAGGTTGTTTAGGATGTTTATACCGAGTGTAAGGAGGTGTATCGAAAACGTTGCTAGTATGATCAGACCATGAACTGAACAACTTTTACATTACTATAGAGCCTTAGTTAGGAAAACAAATGAAAAATTTGAATTTCTATATAATGTCTGATGAAGCTGATCGGAAAATGTGTATGAAAGTCATCGACATTTTTTCTTATTTACCAACACGGAAAAAAATTGATCGACTTCGTACCTAATCTGATCATGACTCAAAATTGCTCGGTACACCTTCTCGTATTTTGATGACCTTGTAAAAAACTGTTAAAACCATAAGATTTTCGTCCAGGACGTTCACTGCTGAAATTAAGAATCCCTAAAGTTTTCCACCTTATTGGATTAGAAGCGGTCTGCAGCCAGCATTTCCCGTACACTCGAGGTCTACACTCGAGAACTCTCCTGCTCCACAGATTATCAGTCCTTCTATCAATGTGGCCTGCCTATTGCCACTTAACACCATTATAAACATCAAAGCAGGTTTTTCTGTTGCTCCTGTTTCAACGTCAGTTTTTACCATGGGGAATTCGAAATTTCCTTGCATCTGACAGACGCATGTGTTACGAAAGCGCTACAAATGCGCAGCAACAGACTTCAGATGTGGGAACCGCCTTTATAAGTGAAGGTACTTTTGATACGGATGGCATCAGTAACTCTTATTTATTGACATTAGGTATTAAGAATGCGACCTTGTCCAAAACGTTTGATCTCAATGTGGTTTAGATAACAACATTAACCTGTTTTCTTGACATTTTACTAATTAACTACCGAATTTTCTAACTCTGTCATTTATTAAAGGATGTGATGAAGTGATGGCATAAATGAGACATTGACAAAATGTTAACGATTTGATAACGACAGGTTTTACGATGGAGTTTTACCTACTAATTAATAAATAAGATATGTTGATAAGTCTATTCGGTCTTTAGAAATAGACTGATAAAGGAAAACTTTTTAAGACCGTGTTAATTTTTAATGCACGTACCTATATTTTTCTAAGGAGCATAATTAGTTCTAAATGTTGAAAAACTTAATTTCATTCACACGCAAACAACTCTAGTACTAAAACGTATTTTGTAAGGGAGGTTTAACAATTTAATAATATTTATGTTTCTTTTTGTCGTATCCTCTTGACTGAAGGACGTGAGTTTTCTGCGCTAGTTGTTTTGTTCCACGGACTCGTTACAATTTCACATCCCTTGTAGCTGATATACAAGCAAGGTACAGCGAGAATATGCTTTTGTTTTTGTTCTCAATACCCAATCACAGAGTCCACGAACTGTCAACCAATAAATCAGTAGTGTGCAATATGGAAGTTAGATAAGCGTCGGTCGATCGGCGCAGGCGCAAGCGCCGGTTCGCCTTGTCCTTTCCTCGGCGGTATCGGTCCGCTTTGTGACGTGTGCGCGGGTTTTTATGTAGTAGGTGTCACATTCTACTGGAGTAGACAGATCTGTGGTTACTCGATCAAGTATCTAGTTGACAAGTTTATACAAACATACTTATAAACTACTACTTCAACCACAACAGTCTACTGCTGGACATGGGTCTCCCCCAATCGCCTTGTCCTTTCCTCGGCGGTGTCGGTCCGCTTTGTGACGTGTGCGCGGGTTTTTATGTAGTAGGTGTGTTCGAGCACAAGAACTCTTTGGACTGACAGCTGACCTGGCTGGTTTTCTATATCTATTATGTCGTTGTGACGTTTCTTCAATTTCGGCACTCATTTTGTTAATTCTTGAAAAAATGGTATTATAATAATATATTTATAAATTATTACGCAATCCAGACTTTATGTGTAGTTAGACGCACAAAAAAAACTACAACATAAGTTGTTTGGCTCTTCGAGCCTCGGATTATTTAATCCGCATAAGTATAAGTACGCGCAACAGCGACCTATATATGTCGCAGATGGAATAAACGAATGGATGAAGAACCAGACCACAGCGTGATCTAGGAACTGGTTGAAGATAGGTCTACGCAGGATCCACGTCAGAAAGAGACGCATCACGCAGCGCTCATATGACTGACGTGCCAACCATTTTTCATACATTCTTATTCACATTTCCCTTTTTTCCGTGTGTTTTAGTTTGCGTTTATTTTCAGTGTTGTGTTATCTCGGCGTAAAATTGCGTTGTCCTGCTGCACGTTCAAGTTGAGATATTGTGTTGGAATCAAAGGTATAACCGCAATAGCCATCGTGATCTGCGACCGTTGAATGTGAGTACTTCTACACTCCTCCAAAATGACTGACAAAACAGAGTTGAGTGCCCAGAGGGTATTATAAAGGGGTCTCACCAATTTTACGAAACATGTAGAGGGTTTAGAAGGTCATGTAGAGTTGGGCAACCTTTTATCACTAAAGCAGCGTATAGAGTTAAATCTGCGTATTACAAACGTTAAGAGTTTGTATGATTCGTTTCAAGATATTCAACAGAAAATTGAAACTCTAGCGAGCGAATCGGAAGCCGATACTGAGAAGGAACAAGCGTATCGCGACACCTTTGAGTCAATTATTATTCCGTATTGGCCAAAGCGCAATGCCTTATCCATGAGGAAGATAAGAAAGCTAGCGGTTCACCTGGTTCGTCTGGTGCAGGTCAAACTCCGTCTGTTAAGTTGCCTATCATATCTTTGCCCGAATTCGACGGTTCATTTGATCATTGGCTTGAGTATCGTGATACATTTCAGTCTCTCGTCCATAAATGCCCATCAATTTCAAAAATACAGAAATTTCACTACCTTAAGTCGACTTTAAAAGGTTCAGCTCAGTTAGTTATTGATTCGATTGAGTTTGCGAAGACAACTACGACACTGCATGGGAGCTTCTTCTTAATCGCTACGATAATTCGAAACTTTTAGTTCAGAAGCACGTCAAGTCTTTGTTTACCATGCCGTCGATTACAAAAGAATCATCGCCGCAGATAAGGAAACTTATTGATGTGACCTTAAAAAATATACGTGCTTTAAAATTGCTTGGTGAAAGTACGGAACATTGGGACACATTAATAATCTATATGATAGTTTCAAGCTCGATCAAAGCACAGAACGCGAGTGGGAACAACATAAGTGTTCCTTATCAGTGACTGATGATTCTAAAATCATAAAATTAGATGATTTAGTGAAATTTCTCAGACAAAAAGCGGATATGTTAGATACTCTTTCACACTCGGTTTCACACAAGACGAATAACACGCAAAACACACAGAACAAACCTTCCAATTCTGTCGCGCAGAAGGTTCATTGTCACATAGCTACAGAGAAAACGGGCACTAATACTAACACAAAAAACAATCAAACACGGAAACGATTGTGTGTTCTGTGTAGTGCGTCGCATCCTCTGTATTCGTGCCAAAAATTCCTTGATCTTAGTATCCAGGACCGAATTCAGATTGTGCGCAAACACCGCCTATGTGAGAACTGTATGAACAGCCCAACGCACACGGCTACCGACTGTAAGTACGGTCCGTGCAGGAAGTGCGAGACTAAAAAACATAATTCATTGATTTGTGATCATGCAAACGCGAGCCAAGTAAATAAAGCTACGGTTAGTTTGCAGTCGGCAGCTGAGGCGCGGGAGGCGACGGTTCCCTCTGACAACAGTTCCAGCTCTTCTCATTCGCGTGGATCGGCTCAATCGCAGAGCTATTCAGTCCAAGTAGAGAATGAGACGCACATGAATTCGAACACACGGTCGACTTTTATGGAACCAAGTCTGTTGTCTACTGCATTGGTGGAAGTATCCGACAAAAATGGCAACTTTCATCAAGTGCGCGCAGTGCTTGACAATTGTAGTGAAAAATGCTTAGTTACACAATCGCTATGTGACAAGTTAGGTTTACAATTAGTACAGTCCACTATACAAATTCGAGGGGTAGGTAATTCCGTGGCGCAGAGCAAATACCGTTGTGATATGGAACTGCGTTCATTGGATAAAACCTTTACCACACCCATTCAATGTCTAGTACTGCCTGAGCTTACTTACAATTTACCAGGCCATACATTGTTGCGTAAAGATTTCTTTAAGTACATACCTGACAACATTACGTTGGCCGATCCCACATTCTATGAAAGCCGAAAAGTCGATATTCTTATCGGCGTTGATAGATTTTGGGACTTGGTAGTTGCGGGAAAAATGCGCTTACTTAATGGGCCCTATCTAATCAACACAAAGTTAGGGTGGATCATTGGAGGCTCAGTATCAGGATATACTAAACAAAGTTCAAAATATGTCAATTGTAACTTCACGCAAACATTAGACATACAAGAATCTATAGATATGCCGTCTTTAGACAAACAAGTCCGCAGCTTTGGGAGCTCGAAGAACTACCTATTAGCGCCAAACCAGTTGATTCACGCAGTGACGATGAGCGTGCATGCGAAGAACATTTCCTTCATACTATGAAACGCACATCTGAGGGAAGGTTTTGTGTACGCATACCGTTCAAATATGAACCTGATTTGTTGGGTGATTCATTTGCACAAGCTGAACGACGTTTTTATGCTTTGGAGAAACGGCTAGACCGATATCCAGAGTATAAGAAGTTGTATTCGGAGTTCTTAAATGAGTATGAAACCTTAGGTCACATGAGTCGTGTCACATCATATGGGTCCCCAAATTATTTTTTCCCGCATCACGGTGTATTTCGGCCACTTGCTACGACTACGAAACTACGTGTCGTGTACAATGGAAGCGCAGCCTCTAGTACGGGAAAGTCATTAAATGACTTACAGTACGTTGGACCGGCTATACAGGGTGATTTAATTTCGATTCTGTTGCGTTTTCGAGAGAACAAGTATGTAGCTTGCGCAGACATAGAAAAAATGTATAGACAGGTTTTGATAGATAAAGATCAGCGCGACTTGCAATTGATTTTATGGCGCAATGATAAATCCGATCCCTTAGGTGTCTACCAGTTAAACACAGTGACTTATGGTACCGCGTCTGCGCCGTTTCTCAGTTGCAGGTGTCTGAAACAATTAGCACAAGAATGTGAGGACCCTGAAGTAGCACGCACGATTCACGAAGATTTTTACGTTGACGATCTGATTTGTGGCAATAATGATAAAAATAAGCTAATTCAGATCTGCAATGGGTGTTTTCCTCTACGTAAATGGATTTATAATTTCGACGTAGACACAGACGTAGACATGCCTACTGACGCAAAAGATTTTTCGTTAGGTGAGCATGTTCACAGCAAAACCTTAGGTTTAGGGTGGTACCCACATCCTGACGAATTGTATTTTCATACTCAATTTGACCCTGAAACACAACCCATTACGAAACGTACAATACTATCGGGTGCATCACAAATTTTCGATCCACTCGGGTTATTGAGTCCAGTCATAACACAAGCGAAGATGTTGTTTCAAAAATGTTGGCTTTTAGATCTCGGCTGGGATCAACCAGTACCCGATGAAATCTCGCAAATTTGGAAGCGGTTTGTAAACAATTTGTCGTTGCTCAATAAGATTCGAGTGCCTCGATTTGTGATGTGTGGACACCCTGTAGTTACTGAATTACACATGTTCGTAGACGCGTCCCTGGCGGCTTATGGTGCTTGCGCCTATGTGCGTACAATTGACAACGCAGGAAATGTTACCGTGCGGCTACTTTGTTCAAAGGGTAGGGTAGCATCTATAAAGCCCGTTTTGACTATACCTAGGCTCGAACTGTGCGGGGCGTTAGTGGGAGCGCGATTATATGACAAAATTTCACGCTCACTGAGATCTACTTTTGATAGAGTTGTATTCTGGTCAGATTCGACTATCGTGCTAGGTTGGTTACGTACTCCGTCTAACATGTTAAAAACTTACGTCCAGAATAGGGCCGGGGAGATACATGAATTGACTAAAGGCCATTCATGGCGTCATGTTAGTGGCGTAGATAATCCAGCCGACTAAGTATCGAGGGGACAAAGTGTAGATGCATTAAATGAAAATAATTTGTGGTTCACTGGGCCATATTTCTTGCATGACCCCACATTTGATAGTTCGGAAGACGACCAGATTGAGGTTTTACCGGAGAACTTGCTTGAACTAAAAACTCATGAGACACACACATTGCTTATTAACACGCAAAATGAAGAAAATTTATTTCCGTTTTCGAGGTTTTCTCAGTATAACCGCATGCAACGTGCCGCCGCTTATGTGCTTCGCTTTATACATAACGCACGTTATAAAGATGATATTAAGTGGAAGGGTGTGTTAACTGTTGACTGAACTAAACCAAGCTACGATAACGCTCGCTAGACTTTCGCAACGTGAATCATTTTCCGATGTGCGCGATTCACTCGTTTTAACGGGTCAAGTAAGTAAGAAACAAACTCACTTATCAAAGTTGGATTTGTTTATTGATAAAGATCAGTTAGTGCGCGTCGGTGGTCGAATTCAAGATAGCCCTAACTTCGATTTTGACAAGAAACATCCCATACTTATTTCAAGTAAACATCACTTTTCAATTTTGCTTTTTCGATTTGAGCATAAACGGTTAATGCACGCATCGCCGCAATTACTGTTGTGTACTATCAGGGGAGTCATGGTGGCCACTTGGTGGTAGGAATCTTGCACGCAAGACCTGTCATGCATGCGTAAAGTGTGTACGTATGCTAGGTAAAATTATTGCACCAAAAATGGGTAACTTAGTGAAAGAGAGATTAGAACCCGGGTATCCTTTCATGTATTGTGGTGTAGATAATGCGGAACCTCTGATTATGTTAAACCGGCGAGGCAGAGGTGCTCAAACTGTTAAAGCATACATTTGTTTATTTATATGTTTTACTACGCGCGCAGTTCATTTAGAGTTAGTTAGCGATCTCACTTCTGAAGCGTATTTATTAGCTTTGAAGCGATTTATTTCACGCCGTGGCAAACCGGCTGAAATATTTTCAGACAATGGGAAGAACTTTGTTGGTTTGATGAATGACTTCGGCAAATTTCTTTCCACTTGTTCTGGTGATATCAAACAATACGCTGCATCACAGAATATTAAATTTAAAATGATTCCTCCTTATGCCAGTCATTTTGGAGGGCTGTGGGAGGCCGCGGTTAAGAGTTGTAAGTATCACTTGCGACGTGTGGTAGGTAACGCACGTTTAACGTTTGAGGAGCTCAGCACTGTATTGGCGCAAATTGAAGCCATACTGAACTCCCGTCCTTTGACTCCAATGTCAACAGATCCTCATGATTACCTCCTCTTACCCCTGGTCATTTTCTGGTTGGCCGTCCTCTGACAGCGCCTGTCTGTGACGAAGACATCAGCACCGTTCCTGCCAACCGCCTGACACGCTTTCAAAGGGTCGAACAAATCCGGCAGCATTTTTGGAACCGTTGGTCGAAAGAATATGTCTCGGAGCTGCAGACCAGAACCAAATGGCGAGAGAATCAAGATGGTTTACAAAAGGACACGCTGGTTCTTATGAAAGACGATAACCAACCTCCTTGAAATGGAGTTTAGGCCGCATTGTCGAAGTCTATCCAGGCAAGGATGGAGTGGCTCGAGTGGCTGATATCCGGACTGCTTCTGGTATCGTACGGCGAGCATTTTCGAAGATCTGCCCACTGCCACTGGACGAATAGCTGCTAGCTGTGGATCTTGCTCATCCTGCTGCAGTCTTTGGAACCTGCTGCTTCCAAGGCCGGGGAGCATGTTCGAGCACAAGAACTCTTTGGACTGACAGCTGACCTGGCTGGTTTTCTATATCTATTATGTCGTTGTGACGTTTCTTCAATTTCGGCACTCATTTTGTTAATTCTTGAAAAAATGGTATTATAATAATATATTTATAAATTATTACGCAATCCAGACTTTATGTGTAGTTAGACGCACAAAAAAAACTACAACAGGTGTCATGTTTTACTAGAGTAGACAGATCTGTGGTTTCTCGATCAAGTATCTAGTTGGTAAGTTTGTCTAATACAAACATACTTATAAACATCGCGCCTTTATTCCTTGCGGCATAGGCAGAGCGCAAATAAAGCAGTCGTTATTTTAAAAAACAATGCATAGTTGAAGGGGTGAACTAGCTCATGAAACTGAATAACTATTCCCAGCAAACATAGAGATTATGAAAAAGAATTGGACCTCCCATTCAAGTTGACAGTCCCATACAAGGAAGACCAAATTCATTTTTCATATTTCAACCTATGTTACTTGGGGCTGGTTCGCTCTTTAAAAATATTTGCAGTTTTTTTTTACTTACAGTATTTGAATTACTTTTCAAAGTAGTAAAATAAGTTAAATAGGAGATACTTTGCTAATTACAAGATATGGTATTGTCTTTCAGAATCTAAGCAATGAAGGTAGTAATTTGAATGTTCGAACAAATAAATAAATAACTCAAAATGTTAAAAATAGGTTACTTATATATGTCGCAGTATGATGGCAGAATTAGTAGGTTTTTGGCCAAAAGCCGGCATATGGCAGAATCGTAGACTTCCTTCGGCCATCGTCCTAAGCTGATCCAGGTTTTTGGCCAAAAACCTAGGATTTTGGCCGAAATCCCAGATTTGTTTAGTATTATGGCTTTTTTTGCATTTCGGGTGACTTTCTTCGTCTTCGAGTGGTACACCAAGTCGCCCAACGAGCCGTTGGACCCTGGTATCAGAGTTTTCAACTGCCTACTGCAAGTAGCAGGCCTCTAACATGGTTGTGTAACGACCGCCGTCTAAGTGATCATAGAGAGCAATCAGGACCGACGGCTTACCGAGCCCGTGTGGTTCGGGGGAACGAGGAGTGGAGAGGTACTGTATGCACCTCCTCTGATCTTTGAGGGTAGACTTGGACACCGTAAATGGACACCCTGACGGACGGGGGGTAACATCAGACAGCAGGATTGCCTCGGGTTCCCTGAAGGGCAGGGGGGAGCATCAGACACCATTAAGAGCAGGACGTACCACTGAACGCTCTAGAGGATTGGTGGTAGCGTTGGACGCCCTGGAGACCAGGAGGTAGCGTCGGACCCCCAGAAAATGCAGCGCCCGTCATCTTACATCCTCCAGAGTGTCCAACGCTACCCACGCCCTCCAGAGCGTCTGACGCTACCTCCCACCCTCTAGAACGTCCAATGCTACCTTTCGAGGTATATGCCCGAACTACAGCCGTCGGTCCCAATTGCTCTTTATGATCACTTAGACGGCGGTCGTTACACAACCTTGTCAGAGGCCTGCTCCTTGCAGTAGGCGGTTTAAAAATTCTAACACCAGGGTTCATCGGGTCGTTGGGCGACTTGGTATACCACTCGAAGAAGAAGAAGTTCCCCCGAAATGCAAAAAAACCGGCCAAGAGCGTGTCAGACACGCCCACAAATAGGGTTTCGTAGTCAACGTTTAAATATCAGGTTTTTCAGCATTACAAACTTAATTTTGTTGCTGGTTTGTTAGCAGCAGTATGATGACCAACCGCAAATAGAAAAACTCAATTTTTCCTGAAACCTTTAAGGGTACGATATCCGTTATAGTTTTCATTGTAACTTCAGATTGTAAGCTATATTCCATATTTATTTCAAATTTTTTGAGTTTATACTTTAGAAGTTACAGCTGGAACAAATTATGGGTCAAAAACGCCCTTCTTAAAAGCAAATATCTCGTGACAGAAACATTTTAGAGAATTTGTTTCAAAGAAACCTCACCTTAATTTTAAAAGACCTATTCAACGATACTCTATTCAATATTACAGAAGAAAAAAAAAATTTTTGCCCCCCTTTCACTTGTATGGGAGGGGGTCCAAAAAACATTTTAAATATTTTTTTCTTAACATTTCTATATTTGGGTCAACACGATCTATCTTCTCACCAAATTTCATGTCGATAGCTCTAAAACTGACGAAGATATGAGGGCGCGGCATACAGACAGACAGACAGACAGACAGACAGACATGACGAAACTATAAGGGTTTCTAGTAGACTACGAAACCCTAAAAAGCCATAATACTAAACAAATCTAGGATTTCGGCCAAAATCCTAGTTTTTTGGCCAAAATCCTAGGTTTTTGGCCAAAATCCTGGATCAGCTTAGGACGATGGTTGAAAGAAATCTACGATTTTGCCATATGCCGGCTTTTGGCCAAAAACCTAGGTTTTTGGCCAAAAACCTGATTCTGCCAACGTACTGCGACATATATAAGTATAGCTGTTATGTTATACTTACCTACATAAAGATAATACATATCTTCTAAACTGTAGGTATCAATCATTAATGTGGAGGCCCACAGGCTTATCTGAGACAGTTTTATAACAGAGTATCTTTTGAAAGTAACGACATCTATCCGTAATGCCTAGACGGGTAATTTTACACCTAGTGCTTAAAAACAAACGACGTTCTAACATGTTATACAATAGTGATGGTCAACTCATCATGTTATCCAATAGTCTAGATGTAACATAACGACTGCTAAAGCCAAAAATGAGTCATAATACCTATAGTTGTGGTGTGGATACTTAGTACTAACAAGAAGATGTGTTAAAAGACAAAAACCCGACTGCGGTAATTTGAAATTAGTATTTTGCTGTAAAAATCCTCCATCTTGAATCTATATTTTTTTATGTAGCCCGTGTCACTCGCGCTGTTGAGATGAATCTAACGACACCTCATATGTCAAAATACATCTTTCCGTTTGGGCTGTAGTCCGTGAAATAGAATTTTCTTGTCCACATCATACATACGAAATACTCTCGAACAACATAACCCTCTTTCTGAGGCAGTCGGGTAAAAATACACTTCCAGTGCAGTTGTAGCAAAGCAAATGTCGCAATTAATAAAAAGTTTCCGACCGCTATCTTAAAATCTTCTTTAACAATGTGCTGTAGCGAGACAATAGAACAAAATCTATTTCATTTTGGTGAGATTAAAATCGTGTTGAAATTGGTGCACTGATAAAAAGCGGGCACCTGTTACCAGTTTTTCATTACTACTTTTGTCGATATTATCATTTTGTTATATCTAGTTAGTATTTTTTGATATAGGTGACTATGGTATGGGTACTAAAAGATATTGATTTATGTGTTGCAACACCTCTGGACAATTGTCATCATTATGGAAGTATGTATTATATTTTAATATTCTTTAACTATGAACAAGTTATTTGAAATTGAGGTGATAGTGGTACATACTATTTTATTTAAGTCACCTGGGACATCTGGGTTCATCAAGTCGTTGGACGATTTAATGTCCGACACGCAGAGAGAGAGAGAGATTCTAAGCAACTCCTTACGACATATTTTTAAATAAAGTTCTGTTATACCTGCTCACGAAGAAGGTTCACGTGCCAGTTCGTCCGTTCACTTTGAGCATAGATACCTAGGTACTTACATCAAAACACTACACACGTTTTCAGTATCAAATTGAGTCATTCAAAAAACAAAGTAAATAGATACCTAAAGAACTATTACAAAACGTAAACGCCACAATCTTCTCAGATAATGTTAACAAAACAATTATGTTCTTCACAAAGAACGATGGTGATTGTACAGACATTTTTCAAGTAGATAGGTATCTCCTATTCATTTTATCTAATAGATTTCTTTTATTCTTGTTTAGTAAATTTATTAATTGTTTAGAATCCTTTACCTTTCAATGTCACCAATAGACTACCTACCTACATGTAGGGTGTTGTATTAACGCTTAGCCCTTGAGAGAACTATTCTTAGGTAGTTGTTTTTGCATATTTCACAAAGTGCATTTGTTATTTCTTAATGCTTCATAATAAACCCTTATTTTAACTGTTGTTACAAACAAATGTGTCGACAGAGGAAAAGGCTGAGCAAAGAGTTACAAAAACATTTTATTTAGTTTATGACGTGAATTACTGTAATTTGTGACAATGAATTTCCTTTTAAGAAGTTAAACTTAATGAATTTAGACCAAAAAAGTATGGTTCTCGTGACGATCGTTTGAAGTTCTTATAAGACTAACATTTTAGTTAACGAGTTAAGTAATTCGTCAAGACAAAAGTGTGTTTCTGTGATAAAATATAATGTCTTGACTTGATTTTAATCATCAAGAGCACGACTCTTCAATCTTATCGTGTGTGGTAACAAAATAATTGACTTAAACCCAGTTTTAGCAAGTAAATGTTTGGTTTGAAACAAAGCCCGCTCATGTCGATCATTGTTGAAGTGGCAGTTGGCAATACTTAAACGATTTATAGTTTGCGAAATGTCCTTTACGATCGAGTAAAGTACAAAGCGGGTGGACAATTCAGTTTTATGATAATTGAAATTAATAGATAGATATCCAAGCAAGCGTATCGTTAGACGGCCTCCGGTCTGATGGACCAATGCTTTGAAAAGGACATCTTGTAGAGTCAGGATGGCGAAAAAATAAATTCGTGCCCAAAGGGTGCCACAGACGGGGCCCGTATGCGTGACGTGCACGTAGTCACGACGTCATAACGCGCATAGAGATGACGTTGGGAATGTATGAGACACCGCACACCACGCTACGCATGCGTGCGCGTAATCACACGCGTAGCGCGGTGTGCGGCCTCTCATACGATCCCGTACGGTACAACGTCACCTGTACGCGCGTGATCACGCCGTCACTACGCTGTGACTACGCCGTGCAGCCCGGTTTGTAGCGCCCTTTATCCTGGGGGAAGCAGGCGTTACCTGGGAGACATATTATGAGCTACGTCCAGTAGTAGGCTGCTAGGTATAAGCTAAAGTAATGTATAATTATGTGGAGCAGATATTCACTTTACACAGAGTGATATAAAAGTACATACGATTCATTCAAATCGTAACAAGCACATATTCTGATCCCGTCACTCAATTTCAAAACTTTCGTAAGCCCAATTTAAAACATCCATGACCCAGCTACTTTACACTTACATTAATTTAATTGTAAGTAATTAATAATAAAATCTGACAGATTCATCACGATCTTTGGTCAACATAAATTAAAAGGTTGCACTTCTTCGCAATATCCTGCCAAATTCTGTCAAAAGTCACATTAGGACAAACTTCTTTAAAATACTTTTCCTTGATGTCATATTAAAACACTTAAAAAAATAAAAGAAATAAAAAATATAAGGTAAAATCAACCAATCCAATCAAGCTGTCACTAGTATCTTGAATAACCAAGGTGGCAGCTTAATCACTTTTACAGGCGAGGCTCTGACGGCTTGGACACAGAGATGCCCCAACACCGCCCACCCTGACAATCCAACCGTGCAGCGCCTTTGGGACGAGCCGGTTTGTAAAGCCGCCTTCGCCAGTCTGATGGAGGCAGCATCAGGTGTTGACGTAGCACGCTTAAAGGCCGCCTCCTGCCCCGAGTCTGGAGCCTTGCTCCAGGCTTTTCCATCTCCCCAGCTCGGTACGCTCCTGGGCAATGACTCATTACGGATTGCTGCTGCTCTGCGTCTGGGCTGCAGAGTCTGCGAAGCACACAGCTGCCGTTGTGGTGCTTCGGTTGACTCTGCAGGCCACAAGTTTAGGTGCGTAGGTATTTATTAGAACTAGTTACCTCAGATTTTAATTTTACAATAAACACATTTGTCATCCAATCAACTACACTAAGGTGCACAAATTAGACGTGAGACATGAGACGAGAGACCTTTAAAAACGCGACGCTTGAAACTGTTTCCATCAGAAGAGCCAAATCTAGATACACACGTGAGAGGTGATGACATTCGTATCGATGACAGGTGACGATCGCTGGACTCGCAGATGTCATCTTACGTCTCATGTTTACTGTATTGTATAGAGCTTGCGCCTAAATCACGCATTAGGTAAGCTTTACACACGGTGGCCTGCATCCTAAATCTCTAGGTTTATAGCGGCATCATATAGGCCTTTCAGTACCAACCTGAAATATAATTTTCAGAAATGTTTCATGACAAGTTCATAGGTATTTCAAAACGCTCTCATACTTACTTTTGTATGGACCAACGATGTTACGCACATAGGTCAAAAACAAGTCTATCTCTTTCTAAATAGTCATGCACAATCGCATCAAATTAGTAACATGTTAGTAAGATTTCAATAGCTACCGGAGCATACGTCTGTCTGTCTGTCTGCGATAGCATCTCCTCGCCACATGAACCACTTAGAAGGTCACGACCGGCGGCGGTCGGTGCACCACACGAGAATGTCTCTCGAACAGGTGTTCTGTACAATGTTTTAGAGGAAATATTAAGTAGGTGTAGTTGCCACAATGCCTTAAGACCAAGGTGTTCGATCAATGCGTCCTACCAGTCATGACCTACGGAGCCGAGACGTGGAACTTGACAGTAAAACTGGCCCACCGGCTACATGTCACTCAGAGAGCTATGGAAAGGTCTATGCTTGGTATCTCTATAATGGATAAAGTCCGGAATGAGACCATCCGAAAAAAGACCAAAGTGACGGACATAGTCTGGAAGTGTAGCAAGCTGAAGTGGCAGTGGGCTGGCCACATTTGTCGTAGAACCGACGGACGGTGGAGTAAGCGGGTTCTCGAGTGGAGGCCACGCCTCGGCAAGCGTAGCGTTGGACGCCCTCCGGCCAGATGGACCGATGACTTGAAAAAGGCGGCTGGTAGCGACTGGATGGCAAAAACGGGAGATCGTGCCTTATGGCGTTCCCTGGGGGAGGCCTACGTCCAGCAGTGGACTGCAATAGGCTGAAATAGAAATAGAATAGAATTAAGTAGGTAATTGAATTTATATCTTTCTATACCTAACTAAGTCCTTATATTTAAAGAAATGTAGAGTTAACGAATTTATGAGATCCAATGTTAAAGCTGGGGGATTGCTAAAAATGAGATAGCAAGATAATCTCAATGATCCAAACTATCCCCCAAGATGCAATGTGCCGGAAAGTCTTGACGTAGATATGGAAAAGCTTTGTCCAAATAGGGCTAAGTCACCATAGCTTTTTCATCAATACTTCATACGGTGTAACCTAATTTTAACATTTCGTTAGCTCTATAGATAACTACTTACCCACTAGTTAGTAATGAACAGTCGTAATCCTAAGCCGTCGCCCGCTCTTTTACCACCTTAGCTAAGGATCCCTAATACGTCGACCACAAGCCGCTCTCCTAGCCTCACATCCGTCAAATTATATGTTCAAATCGAATGGGAACGTGACCTGTTATACAATTTACTTACCTATTGCATATCGCCTTCGATTGCTTCATTCCGAGTGATGCCGGCTTAGAATGGCATCACTCACGAGTGTCGTAAAAAGTGACTAAGGGATAATTATGCGCTCGCCAATCCGCCTGCCAAGCGTACTGAAGTGCATATGTCAATACTACCCTATAGGTCATGTCCAACAATGGATTGTGGCTGTCACTTTTTCATAATACTTCATAGGTTTAACTTGACTTTGTCTTTCATCAGCACACTGTTAACTACTTACGAGTTAACAAAAAGTTCTGAATCAAAAATGATCTATTAACCCCTTTGCCACGGATCCCTAATATATCGACCACAAGCCGCTCTCTTAACCTCACATCCGTCAAAATATATATGTTCAAATCAAATTAGAACGTGACCTGTAATATGCCTTCGATTCCCGCAGGACCAGTTGTACCATTGGACAGTACCATTGCCTCATTCGGCAAATGCATCAGCCTTCAGTCAAGAGAATTTGCATTTTTAAATCATTTACTCAGTAATGTTTTCTATTTCTATTTCAGCCTATTGCAGTCCACTGCTGGACGTAGGCCTCCCCCAGGGAACGCCATAAGGCACGATCTCCCGTTTTTGCCATCCAGTCGCTACCAGCCGCCTTTTTCAAGTCATCGGTCCATCTGGCCGGAGGGCGTCCAACGCTACGCTTGCCGAGGCGTGGCCTCCACTCGAGAACCCGCTTACTCCACCGTCCGTCGGTTCTACGACAGGTGTGGCCAGCCCACTGCCACTTCAGCTTACTACACTTCCAGACTATGTCCGTAACTTTGGTCTTTTTTCGGATGGTCTCATTCCGGATTTTATCCATTATAGAGATACCAAGCATAGACCTTTCCATAGCTCTCTGAGTGACATGTAGCCGGTGGGCCAGTTTTACTGTCAAGTTCCACGTCTCGGCTCCGTAGGTCATGACTGGTAGGACGCATTGATCGAACACCTTGGTCTTAAGGCATTGTGGCAAAGATGATTCGAGGATGTGACGCAGCTTTCCAAATGCTACCCAACCAAGCTGCACTCTTCTGGTGATTTCAGCCTCAAAGTTGTCTCTTCCCATCTGCAAAGTTTGCCCAAGGTACACGTATTTCTGGACAACTTCAAGGACTACACCTTCGACGGAGACCGGCTCGGGGATTATGTGTTGATTGAACATGACCTTCGTCTTATCCAAGTTCATCCCAAGTCCAACACGTCTCGAGGCAGAGTTAAGACTAGATAATATTTTTTGCAGGTCCTGCAGCGATTCGGCCATTATGACTATGTCGTCGGCAAAGCGGAGATGCGTGAGACTTTCGCCGTTGACGTTGATGCCCAGTCCATCCCACTGTAGAGTTTTGAAGACATCCTCCAATGCGTTGGTGAAGAGTTTCGGGGATATAACGTCACCCTGTCTTACACCACGGAGCAGTTGGATGGGTCTTGTATTATGGTTTTGTACTTGAACGGACATCGTAGCCATTTGATAAAGGCTTCTCAGCACCTCCACATACCGCCAGTCGACTTGGCACCGCTGCAAGGACTCCAAAACAGCCCAGGTTTCGATAGAGTCGAAGGCTTTTCGTAGTCCACAAAGCCATACACAGTGGTTGGTTATACTCCTCTGTCTTCTGTATAACCTGCCTTACAGTATGGATGTGGTCCACGGTACTGAAGCCCTTACGAAACCCGGCCTGTTCCGGTGGCTGAAAGGCGTCAAATCTTGATGCCAGACGATTCGTGACGACTCTCGAGAACAGCTTATAGACGTGGCTCAGAAGTGTGATCGGCCTATAGTTTTTGAGAAGCGTTTTGTCTCCTTTTTTGAAAAACAATGCCACTACACCTCTGCTCCACGCCTTAAGGGTTGTCCCATTGGCTATTACAGAGTTGAAAAGCCTTTTCAGCTCCTCGAGGACAGGTTTTCCACCGGCCTTAAGTAGCTCAGAGGCCACTCCGTCTTCCCGGAGCCTTCCCATTCTTAAGCTGTCTGAGAGCCGCCGCGATTTCGTCTATATCTACTTCCGGGAGATCTTCTGTAAAGTGGCGGGAGAGAGGAGCTCTTGGGTCTGGGTTCGCATCAGGTGGAGGCTTTTTCGCATGTGAGGCATACAGATTTCCATAGAAGTCCTCAATTTCAGCGAGAATCTCTGGAACCGATGTGACAGTTACACCATTCGAGGTAGTTAGCTTTGCCAGATGACTCCTTCCCAGTGTCTTGGTAAAACTTTCGACCCTCGGTTTTTCTCAATCGCCTCCTTTACGAGTCGAGTGTTATAGCTTCGGAGGTCGCGTCTTACCATACTTCGGATCTTTTTGTTAAGTGACTGGGGATCTGGCAATGCATCTTCTGGTGTTTCTCGTCTAATTCGCATCAGTTCCAGGGCCTCGCTTGAAAGTTTGGACTTCTTGTCTGTTCACCTTTTACGAAAATGCTTCGTCCCCACTTCGCGAATAGCCCCGACTATGCTCTCTAGGTCCTCGTCAACGTTTGCCGGGGTCTCCAGGGCAGCGAATCGATTTTTCAGTTCAAGTTGGAACTCCTCATGTCCGGCTTGGGGCAGATTGGGACGGAGAACTTGCTTCACCATGCGGTTTCTTTCTAGCTTGAAGTTGATATTTAGGGTGCCTCTTACTAGTCGGTGATCACTTCCGGTATTGAACCTACTGATTACTGAGACATCCCTAAATATATGCCGTTTATCCGTCATGATGAAGTCGATCTCGTTCTTCGTCCTGCCGTCAGGGCTCTTCCAGGTCCACTTCCGTTGGGGCTTTTTCTGATAAAAGGTGTTCATACAGAACAGCCCCTGCCTGCTAAGAAAGTTGACTAGCATTTGGCCCTCTGGTTTCTGCTCCGTAGCCATGTGGTCCCAAGCTTGATTCGCCGTGCTCCTGTCCCACTTTAGCGTTGAAGTCCCCATGACAACAGTGAAGTGGGTCTTAGTGGTTTGGTGTATGGCTTTCGACACGTCGTCGTATAGGGCCTCCACCTCTTCATCTGAGCTGCTCGAAGTCGGCGCATATACCTGTACGACCTTAAGAGAGTACCTCTCGGTCAACTTCAGTACGAGGTACGCTACCCTGTTCGAGACGCTGCTGATCTCCTCCACGTTGTCACAGAGAGCCTTATTGACAAGGAACCCCACGCCACCCTGGGATTGTGCGCTCCCTTCCCTGAAGTAGAATAGGTGACCTGATTCTAGGGTTATCGTGTCCTCCCCCTCTCTTCGGATTTCTGACAATCCCAGAACATGCCACCGTATCTTATCTAATTCTACCTCAAGGATTTGGAGACTCAGTAATGTTTAACAATTAATATTTCTTAGATTACTTATTTATTCAAGACTAGCTGCCCGTCAGCGGTTTCACCCGCTGCAACCTATTATTCCGCGGGGAAAAAAGCATTATTCGCCGAGAGATGTCGCTGTTAGTTTTCGGCGAAAACGTTTAAAACGCGAATCGGCTCAGTCACGCCACCTATTTCAAAAATATTGGAAAATGCGTGATCCCGTGGGAATGAGACATTTTTCCGTGGTAAAAAGTATCCTATGTGTTATTCCAGATGCCCTTTTATATTTCTGCAAAGTTTCATGTCAATCTAATCAGACGTTTTTGCGTGATGTCGTAACAAACACACACACAAACATCCGCCTTTATAATATTAGTAGGATACGTGAATATCCTTCATAGTTTACTAATTTCTTCATACGAGTGGCCTGCATTTTTTGGCAAAACAAAATTCTTCAGTGACGTACCCAAGTAGTTGCCTTTCCATTAGGGTACATGAACGACAAGTCAATTGAGCTTCTATTTATAACGTATTTTTATTTGAAAATACGGCATTTGCCGACATTTTCCAGTATTTTTTATGACGTTAATATACAAAATTTTATATATTTTCAGTTTAAAAATTCTAACGCTGAAAGTTTAAAAGATATATTTAATGGAGATAATATTATTGTATTCATAAACATCTTTGTAGTTACTTAGTCGAGTACTCTAAAGACAAGTCATAGTTTGCAGATGCAAACAAACTATACCAATATTCTTTTGCGATTTTGCGAAGATCATTCTCTACATCTTTTTTCCGAAATGCAGTCTTAATACGCATTTAGCAATATAAAACACATGTCAGTGACATCTCAAACCAATTCCTTACAAAACAAACAAACAAAACAGAGCAAAGAGGTCAAACGTCACATTCACAATTTAAGGAACGCGCTTTGTGAATGCGAATCGAGTGTTAATGCGTGTCGTAGTATGCTTTCACGCGCACTTGCCTGCGCTTGCGCACCTGTTAACGTCGGCTTTGTTTTACCGATTTAGAAACATTTTTCATGAAGCAAGCATGAGCCTCTTTTGAATTGATATTACAGTTTAATGAAACGTTCAGTATTGTGGAAGAATGATGAAAATCAGTAATCCTGACTGAAACCAATGTGTTATCAAAATTAGTGTCTACGAAATTATTGTGTGTCTTCCAAAGCAAGTGAAATAATGAAAGTGAAAATAGCTCATGATAACCAATTATTTTTGGGGTATGCTTTTCTAAATGGACTCAACATATATACAAGAATACAAGATTAAACATCTTTAGCGGTTTCATCCGATAGAAAACACTCTACGTCGTCTTTTACGCAACTTGCATGCCTACTGGGGTAGCAGTATTTTGCCCTCCGGCACAATGTCTTTGCTTTTAAGCAAATGTCATCACAAAAATTTATAACAAACGGCACAAATTGTGCCTAAACCGTCAAGAACAAACATCTTATTGTTTTTTATAAATTGTTTGCGTTGTTTATACTTTCTGATATTAGGCAACACCGACATCGCAGAATACAAAACGAGCATAAGCGGGCAGTGACATGGCAACATTAAAATTATGTCTACTTTCATACTGCTTGATCCCGAGACCTTAATGCTTAACGCTGCATAGCATACCAAACACTTGTTAAGTGGCAAATGATCATGTTATATTTTTTTACAATTCTTCAGAGAATCTAAATTGTAACGTTTCACGTAATTTTTACGAGTTTAGTAAAATGAAAAGACCATAAAATATGATTGAAACTTACGAGACTTTGTGTAGATACTTTAACAGATATACAACAAACGTATAAAAAGTACATTACTTACACTATATTAACTGTTACAGTATAACTGATAAAAATACTCTTTGTATCAAGTAAACCAAATACGCCTGACTCATAATTCTCATCAAAGCAACTCACTCATTTTAATTTACTATGAATTTGTTACAGCTACGCGTTTACAAGTTTGTGACCCGTAACTAAAAATTGTACAAATCATGACGTCATAATACTTCGTGACGTCACTTACAGCCGGACATAGAGAAAGTAATCTACTCGACATTTCTTAATGAGTTGTAAAAGCAGTCTTATTGCTATTCGTGAAGCGTACTAATTAATATTCAAGAAAAGGAAAAGTGCAGTTCAATGACATTTCTTATGATAATGTGATAGCCAATGAAATAAGTGTAATCTTATGCAAGAAAAGTCAAGGATAGAGGTCATTACACTTCTAGAAATCGCAGTGTCGAAATTCGTGCATGCAAAATTTGTTTTTTAAAACGAATATTAAATCATTTTAATATCCGGCTGTTGCCCGCTAATCAATAACTTATGTACACATTATCACAAGATTGATATACGTTAAGTGTTGGTAATTACTAATTAGAAATACTTTGGAAAATTATAACAGATTTATAAGATAATTATATCAAAGTATTTTCCGTTTACGAAAGTAATTCATTACTGAATTTAAAGTAAAACGTTTGAAAAATAGTAGGTAATTAAGGTACCTTTCTAGGTACTCTAACAAAATATCACAGTAATATTGTTAACAGTATGTAGGTATACCTGAAATATACCTCTACATCTATAAAAATAAAATCTAAATATCTATAATAATATTTCGTACTATATCTTTACTTAGTAACTATTATACAAATAAATATGGCCTGACCTACTATTATTCTTTCAAAATGTATGCAAAATAACGGTCAAACATGTGAAACACAGCATTAGCGCACATCCGTAGATCATTTCGACCATTAGACGTGCGCATACGCAACTCAAAGGTCAACCTCATGCGCACCGGATAATTTTGCGGTTTCTATCAGCCACCATACAAATGATAACTAGTGACAGCTGCAATTTCACACTACGATACGATATCCGGCTTTTGTATGGGAGATCGTAAATTCAACAAAAGCCGGTTCCGGAAAAAACAACGGAAAATAATGCAGTAGGTACATGTAAGAACTACCAAAGGTCAACGAGAATATCTACAGCAAAATCACTGTATTTATTGCCTGAGAAACTGCGAATAGACACGTTATTTTGACAGCTTCTTGATTTATTTGTCATAGAATGGGAACGCATTGTAGATTTGGTTTATACGCGAAACGTAGATGATACGAGTAAATATCTATTCAAACAATCCGAAGAATTTTAAACAAGTGAGTTCCGAAACACTACTAAAATAACTTTGAAATTATTTCAGGCTGATGACAACTGCATCATAAAATCTGATACGTTAAAAAATATAACAAAATCTTATAAAACTATAACTAGGTATCTAGATACGATAAGTTCTTACTTATTCTATTTATAGTTTTATCGGAAAATCTAATCTATAAGGTGTGCATCTCTACGCTACGCTTTCTTGTCTTTGCACGGACACGTACTTCTGTTTATTTTAAGCTAGTATTTTGGTATTTTTTCGATTATCACCTTTAATTTTTTGTTGTAAATAAACAGTCATTTGCAAACTTTCTCGTCATTTTTCATATCTAACAAAGTTATACCTACCTATCGATTACAAAACAATGTAGTAGGTACAAAAATTGTATACTTACTAACTAAACAAATTAGTTTCTACCTTACTGTACCATCAAATCGCAAAAAATGAGAATAGTTTAAAAATAGTTTTTTGGCCTAGTATTAAAAAATTTTTTCGACTACCTACCTACTCTTTAGTAAACAGATTACTTAGATTACCTACAAATCTAGGTCAAGTTTCTAGCACTAAGCACATCTGAAGTAATGACCTACCGTATCGTTCGCAAACAACTAAGGTAAGTACTAATTACATAACAAACGGGGTGGAAAGATAAAGTTTTTTGAGTAATTTCAAGCAAATTAAGCATTTTCAGCTTAGCCGGATTTCCGTTCAATATACTACAGGAAGAGTTTGAGTTCATAATATTCATTACTGTTGGCAATTTATATCAGGTACGTAGGTATAACTTATTTTTTACACGACTGCCCACAAAAAAGGAGTGTAATGTTTTTAGGGTTCATGTATGTATGTAAGGTAGGTGCGTTTCTTTAAAGCACTGTAATTCTTTAACCACTTAACAGATTCGATTGGGAATTGTGTGAGAAGAATCCTTGCATTATCCCGATTGTCATAGGCTTGTTTTGTATAGAAACAATGGTTTCCACAAAAGCAGGCGTGTTTTTAAATTATAAAGTTATTCCTATAAATACATGAAAAAAAGTATGGTTTTCCCACGGGTTTTCCAAAATAGCAAAGCAAGCAAATAGATTTTTATTTAATATGCTTCCAAAGGATATTTTGATTTCCAAAGGATATTGGCCGAAACCATTTGCGATTAAAAAGTAAAGTAGAGGTCTATGCATATTTAGCGCCATTCGGCGCAAACTTTTTCAGGAATTAATAAAAATGCTCAGTATTGTAAATGAAATAAAGTCGATAATGGCTGTCATGAGCAGAAGGCGAGCTGCTTCACGATCAGACCATTATGGAATTGATTTTAGTCAAGAATTCCACTTTTATTTCATACGTACAACAGGTTTGCGCCAAAGCGTGCTAGATGGGAGCTGACCCTACAACGTTTTATTTTCTTTTTCTTTAACTTTATGGCAACGGCCAGTTCGTCCGTTTTGAAATACAGTCTGCAGCAAAAAAGTTTTCATATGAAATCGGTGCAATACTGGTCGAAACTGCACGAGAAAATGCTTGCAAAAGCCATTTGCTACGGAAAAGCAAATGTGACATGTTTTCTTTTTATTGGTTTTATGGCATCAGCCAGTATCATGCACGAGTGATCCAAAACACCTACCTATTGACTGAGTTCTTAGTTCATTTTTACCCGACTGTCTCAGAAGGAGGGTTATGTTTTTAGAGAATATGTATATTATGTTTGTATGTATGTATTATGTATGTAGGTATGTGGACAAGAAAATTCTTTTTCACGGCCCAAACGGATAGTTGGATTTTGACATATTATGAGGTGTCTTTAGATTCGTCTCAGCAGCGCGAGTGACACTGGCTCTATTAAAAATTCATAAACTCAAGATGGCGGATTTTTATCGCAGAATACTACTTTGAAATTACCGCAGACGGGTTTTTGTATTTTAATTCATCTGCTTGTTCAATACTAAGTCAGCCTAAAATCGTGGTTGATGGAGGCGCCTGAGATGCTTTTATTCAGCAGTTGACATGTCCCGGCTGCTTGATGTTCACAAAAAGATGTAAAATTCAAGCATTTCTGCTCGGAAACAGTCTTTACAAAATAAATAGCAATCACACTTTTCAAATAAAAATGCGGTGCTGTTGTCAAAAAGACTGAGAATACTTATTATGCATGTCATTAAAAATAACTTAACATCTTCTTTACATACCTACCTATGTACCTACTTACTTGTCCAACACTTCTAAAATTATAAACGAATAAAGTAAATTCTTGTTATTATACAATGCCGGTAACAAAAGCGTAAACTTTCTAATTAGATGTAAGTACCTACGCCGGTTTGCGTAATATTCAACAGAGAGTACTATCAGCAACACTTCGATTTACCTTTGGCTCAACTTGTACTGGTTAATCTTTACTGGGTTATTTTTTAGTCAGTGCGCAAACTTTGCAGGGTGTTTCTACTCGTGATTCTGAACAACTTTTATTATGGGACCACCTGCGAATTCGAAAAAATTAATTTGGATGTTCCATAGAAAAATTTATACCTACTCGGCAAAAATTTATGGAACAACCAAAATTTTTTTTTTAGATTTCGCAGGTGGCCCCATAGTAAAAGTTGTTCAGAATCATGAGTAGAAACATCCTGCAAAGTTTGCGCACTGACAAAAAAATAACCCTGTATTAAACTGTATGGGATACAGTATACGTGGATCGCTTAAATGCGTAGTCAAAGTGAGAAATCACAGAATGATTTGTAATTCATAAATCCTTTACTAATAGATCTTATAGTCACAGAGAGATTTAAGAAGAATTATGGTTACACTATGGAAAATTGTTTAGTCACGTGCGTCATATAGGTTATTGTTAAGCATTATGCGGTAATTTTACCAAATTTGAAAAGAAGGTACTCGTTGCACCCGTAGGTAGTTTTATTTTAGTAAGTAAGTATGTTTGTTATGCAAACGGTTAGTCCCCCAAAAAGCAGATACATTTTTTTAAAAGAGTGCCTACTCTCAATGTAGCTCAGTGGTCGCCAGGATGATGGTTAATCCACCTAAAAATGTAGGTTATTCTTGTTCATTATGCGGTAGGTTTACCAAATTTAAAAAGAAGTTACTCGTTGCACCCGTAGGTAGTTTTACTTTTGTAAGTATGTTTGTTATGCAAACGGTTACATTCCCCCAAAAAGCAGATACATTTTTTTAAAAGAGTGCCTACTCTCAATGTAGCTCAGTGGTCGCCAGGATGATAGAAAATATGAACCATGAAAATATCGAGACAATATTTTAAAATATACACTTTTTTAAAATCAGTACGCTATTTGAGATTTTTTTTATAGGTTAACTATAATTTTTCTTATGTTTTTTATTTAATTAATCTACTTTGTTATACATGTTATATTAATTAAAAAATACATATACTACAAAAGCTAAAGATTAGATTTGCGCTTGATATGGAATCGCTTAAACCACGGGAACTGCAAAAGCCATGACATTGTCTCGCCACAAACACACACACATTACCGGTTTCTTAATATTACTCGCCGGGTTAAAAAAAAACGTAACAAACTGAGAACAAAACCACGACATAGTTTAAAAATTGCGCCATTAAAAACAAAACGAGAATGCCTAATTCTGCAACTATGGAGAATGCAATTAGGATTTTTTAAATTCTTCTCTCTGACATTGACACAGAGATAAAAATCGATATTTAACAAAGTTTTTTGTTAACTTACTAAGTACTACTAATTGATTCAAATTGAGATACGATAAAGTATAGTAAACTATTTCCCAGTTTCTTAAACTAAGTTAACATGTCCGTGTCAACATTGTTTGTAAGGAACTTGTAATTGTTCCAAGTGCATAGGTAGACTCATAGGTTTTAGATTTATTGGGAAAACTAGCACAGATTTTTAATGACATATATAAATTAATTCCAAGCACAGATTTTTTAATGACATATTCAAATAATTCTGATCAAGCTTTGAGAGGCATCGCTGTCAAACTTATGTTACTTAATATGCTTTCTTTGCATGTAATATTTTTGAAAAAAGCATGTTTTGGATATTTGTTCTAGCAAATTTTTTGAGCTAAACAAACAAAAAATAAAAATTGTCCATGTACCTACCTAGGTAATTTTCTCAATTTCATGGATAATTCATATTTTTTGTTTGTTTAGCTCAAAAATGTAGTTTTCTTACAAATCAAGTAGTGGAAATCACAATTCCATAAGCAAAAATATTGGGACAATATTTATTCCGTGTTAGGTTAGCAATAAAGTTATTGTAGTATTAATGTGGGCTAGCTAATGGTTCATTATAAAACTGTGTTTTAGTCATTGAGTTTACGAATAGGTAGCTATTGTCTATTCCTATATTTGTATCTAGTTGAGGCTTAAATACGAAGTAGTGAAACTGTTATTAAACTACCATTACCACCCAGATCTTGATAATGAAATATTAATTGAGAACTTGAAGGTCAGAGCAACTGGATCAAGAGACAGAAGGAAATAGATAAAGTTGGATTGACGCAAGTGAATTCAGTTTATTCACTGAGCAACAGAATGATTAAAAGGGATTCCCAATACAAAAAGTAGAGCTAAGGGGAAAGCTCCACAGAATTGACGCGTCATGCAACGCGCAACTATTCCGTGGTACATAGGTATATCTGATAACGGCTGACGATCGCTTGTATGACAGATGTCACATTGCGCGTCGCGTCGCAATGTTATTCCGTAGAGCTTGCCCCTTACGTCTCCGACGATCTCATGTTTGACAGATACAATCCTATTCGTCACGACGCACGTCTCTTCTATGGCGCTTACCCCTTAGAAAAAATTACGCAGTAGTCTGAGTTTTACACGCGGTTTACGACTGAATACCCTCACTACCTGAACACAATATTTATCTCAACACTACTTCATTAACTACTTAAAATCACAAATACTACTTAAAACAGCAATTAATTCCCAGTTCCGAAGATTCTGTATCTTTATGCATATAATTTGTGATAGAGCGCGCTGTATATCTTTTTGCTGTCTTTTTGCACTACCTAGTTATTCGTTGGGTAATATCTCTGAACTGTTCCTTTGCTCTAAGGCTTCACTATACAAATGTCAATGGAGTTTCTAATAACATTCAGAAGGTCACCAAACCATAACAATCATGCTGATTAGTATGATATTGACATAAAGTGAAATAATTTGCTGAAAATATTTCAAAATTGAAAAAACAACACAAAACAGTGTACTGATCTACCAAAACTCTGTCGAGCAAAATGAGCTCTTCCATACAAATTAGGATTTCTAACTAATCCCTACATTCTTTATGTACAGAAGAAGTTTCAATTACTTTTCTAAGATTGAAGTAACTTTTAATAAAGTCATATCGTCACTGCCGTGCTAAACTAACGAATTTGCAAAATTTGGTAATAGAAATTAAAGCTACAAACCTTTCAATAAAATATTGCGAATTTGTTACTTCTGCATGGACGTGCCGATATTATCAGATTACATATTATGACTCAAAGCATAGTGCACTTTGTCGGAATAGCCGAGGCAAGCCTCGAATAGTGACTGCTATATCGCAAATAGCTCTATATCGTAACATGAAGATTGCAACGTTTATTATGGAGCGGCTCAAAAGGTATTTCGTTACAAAATGCGGTTTCGTACAGGTCGTTACTTATAGGTGGATCTCGATTTTACACTCGAGTTCTGGGTTCTTGAATACATCTTGTAACTTTACAATCCGTTTCCCATTCGTAAGAAATGTTCAGTTTTGTATCTTCATGTGTCTATCTAGATCTGCACTGTAGTGCTAAAAATTCACAAATTCACTTCTGTTTGACAGTTTCATATTATAACTTTTCTTATGTAATTACACATACGTACCTAAATCATCATCATCTTCCTGTCCTTGTGTTAAAATGAGTTGAGGTCGGCGCGACATAATATGTTAGAACACACAAGCAGTAGCAAAAGTATTTGACAATAATTTATAACTAGCCCGCTTGACATCAACCCTCTTTGGGAATGCTATTGTTGGCAGTATCTCCGTCATCATGTGGTTGACCATATCGTCAATAGATATTCAGCCGAAGTCAATAACTCTACGTTGCCATTTACGAACGTTTATTATTAGATATTTCATAAAAACATACTACGTTTCCTCATCAGCACTCTTATTATATTGATAACTACATTTCGTAAAATAATCATAATACTTAAAATTACTTTTTATCTGCATACATCAAACTAGAATTTGCTCATAGATGTTAAAGTTTATCATTTCACCTATTGTTTCACATGCACAGTAATATTTTATTTGTAGAAAGTAGGCCGTGTGTGAAGTAGTCAATTTAAGAAGTAGATTAAATGCATGGTCTACTTGCAAAATTGACCTTTGTAAATGCCATAAAGGTATTTGGATGCCCAAAAGAGTGTGGTGAAATTGAGCACTCTTTACGCTAGCTTGCCTACCCCACAGCAAATAGAGGCGTGATTTTGTGTGTGTTGTATGGGCAAGTTATGAAGAAGGATGAAAATCATGTGACAAAAAAGTTGTGAATATGAATGTGGAATTGTGGATTGACGCAGAAGGAGAGGAAGGCCTAAAAAAGTTTGGAACGTCTTGAAAAAAGGTGGAAACGAAAATTTGACGACTGATAGAGATGAATATTAGGAAGAAAACATGTTGCGCCAACCCCAAATAAATTGGGATAAGTGCAGACAGATGATGAATTGATGATGTATGTAAGAAGTTCGTTATTATGACCAAGCATCGTACAGGCTTTAAAAGATGAAGGGTACAAATTGGACCTTAGCAACATAATGGTAGATGCCTACATATTCCTCCAGTGTACAATTTACCAGCTCTGATTGTAGACCTCTAGACAATTACTGCTCGATTGCCGCAGTTAAACTGGTTAACCCATATTAGCTATGAAGACATGACTTGTAGTTGAGTGATTTTTAAATAAGTAGCACAAAGTTTGTGTAGTTTATTTTTAGAATGGACTTTTGTGGTTTGCAGTTCCGTGTGCTTGCTACAATCTAGTGTTAGGTAGATACCAATGTATGCAAACTATCATCATCAATATTATAGTAAAAAATTAAGTAATTTTTTGCGTTTCTCTATCTCTATGTCCGTCGTGGAATTCGCTGTCTCCTCCTAAACCACAAGACGTATTTTGGTGAGGTTTTTGTGTTAGATAGAGTGATTTAAGAGAAAGGTTTATTCTATATATAATAATATATGCCGGGAAAATGCTTTATCCCGCGGGACAATGAGTTGCAGCTAAAACCACTGACGGACTGCTCGTACTGGATAAAAACAGTTATTAATGAGTTAAATATTCATGTTTGTGGAGTATGATTCTTAGTATGCAAATAACAATAAAACACCTACAGTTTTTTCTGCCGGTCAGTAATCTCAAATGAAGGAGTAATAGCCACATTTACGCACTTTCGATCATTGCATGTGAATATGTTTCATGATCATCAGCTGTTCAGAGGTGTTAAAATTTATCTTCTGCAGCGGTAATTATTCCTGATGCAATAGGTCTCCTCATTCCACGTTATAGCCCAATCTTTGAACAACGACATCTATTGGTTGTGCGTAAACATGATATCTAATCTACCTATGAAGATCTTTTTATTGGTAAATTCTCTCAAAAAATGCATATTTGACTCATTTTAATATTAAAGGACAGCTCTCCAAATTTTGAAAGGGTGCATTCAAACCATGAAACTGAACAACTTCCTAAAAGAAAATATTTCATGTGACGTGAAAAGGTATTGACTTCTTATAGTGAATGCTAGCTGAAGTTGTTCAGTTTCATGACCTGAACGCACCCTATCAGTATTTAGAGAGCTATCCTTAATCAGTTATATATACAGGGTGTAAGGGACATTGAACTCCAATTCTAAAAAGATTTCATCTTCAAAAGACAGGCAGGCCGGCATCTCAATCATTAAAAACTCAGACACACACACACAAATCAACAGATTGATCTACTCATCACTATCATCATTATTCTCAAAGTGATCTCGCGTGTAAAAATGGGCCAAGCTCTGGTGGTTTCTGCCATGCGATTACAGGTTATTACGAGTGAGAGACAGATTGACTTCAGCGGGCATCGGCCGTAGAAAGCGGGGTTGAGGTTGACGCCTCCGATAATGCATTTGTCACTATCATTACGATTGGTGGACTCGATTCTGTTAAACGTTTTTTGAAAATTTTAAAATATTCTTGTTTAACATTACTATCATTATAGTTAGCCCACCAGATCCCACTGCTGGGCAAAGGCTGCACTAGACCACAAAAGAGGGAACACCGCGGGGGATGCCTTGTTTAACATAGAATCTTGATTTACCTATTATTAAATCTTTTACAGGATGTCTGTAGATGTCATTTCTCATTTGCTGATTATATTCATGTTTGAAAATATGTTTGTGGAAAAATAAATAAATGTACTAGCTCTTCCTTACTTTGCTACTTGCTACAGAAGTAGGTACTTAGTTCTGATTTCAGAAAGTAAATTAAAGTTAGAGTAGGCAGCAAGGTCATTAAATCCTAAAAGAAAGATATCAAACGTCGCTATATCAAGCAAATTATAATTTAGCTTTAGCTGATGTAACTTTTTCAGGTACTTTAAAGAAAGTGACTGTCATTGTTTATGAACAATCTAAAAATTACGCGTACAGGAGAATCGAGGCTCACGAAGTTATTTCAGCTATGGCGCAGTATTTGGCTTGCGATTAATGAATTAGCACGTTTCGAATCGAAACCACGTCAGAGTAATAATTTGTGATGTAATAAATTCATTGATTTACTATTTGGATTGAATTTCATAGTTTACGCAGAATCGATCTTGGTTGATTTATGAAGTAACCGAGTGTTCTTCTTAAATTTAAGGGCCTTACCACAAAAAAGTTGGACGCGAGTCGAACGCGTGTTTAAAATAAAACATCATACAAAAAAAAACGATAGTCACGCGTTGAACGCTGGTCTAACTTTTTTGTGGTAAGTGTTTAGCTCCTATCGGTACAAATACAAACAAATACAAAATTCTTTATTCAATATAGAATATAAAATATTACTTATTGATAGTCAATATTACACAGAAATGGATTAGTCATTGTAAAAAGGAGAAATTTGCAAGGCACAATTTTCTCCTTTTTATAACAATTTTTTATTCCTATTATAAACGCGGCTCGGGCGGGATAAAAAAATAAAAATAAAGGCACTGCCTCGGGGCTGGCCAGGCTAACCACATGGCATGTAACTTTATGCCTCAACGACCAGTAAGTGAAAACAAAATTCGGTCAAGATTTTAAAAAGGCGTTACATGCGTATGGTTAGTCGGACCTTCTGGACAGGAAAACCCCCCAAAAACCTGCCCAGAAGTGCTCCTATTCTAAAATTTACAATTTTTGTAATCCCTAAGCTACCCTAGCTAAGTTTGAGAAAAAAAAGCATTAATGGTAATAGCCGAAAAACGGCTCGACGTTAAATTAAAAGTGAAAAAAAAAATTACAGTAGAATATTCTAACTGCTTCGTCTTAAAAAAAAATTCTTTATATAAACATATAAAACTACTCCCATGAAGATTTATCTTGCATATAATCAGATATTTCATAATAGCCTTTCTTGTACATTTTTTGTTTTATTACTACTTTAAATTTATTTAAGGGTAATTCTTGGATATTTTTTGGAAGCTTATTATAAAAGCGTATACAATTTCCCTTAAAGGTTTTACTTACTTTACTAAGCCTGCTTGTATGTGCTACAAGTTTGTCCTTATTTCTAGTGTTAAAGTTATGTCTATCACAATTTTTCTCAAAAGCAATAATATTTGATTTAACGTACACTAAGTTTTCATATATATATTGAGACACAAATGTTAATATATTGATCTCTTTAAATTTTTCCTTAAGGAGACTAGAGGCCCTAATTTATAAATTGCACGAACAGCCCGTTTCTGCAGTACAAAATGTTTTTCACATCCGCAGCATGACCCCATAATAATAAACCATAAGACATTAAGCTGTGGAAGTAACTAAAGTAAACTAGTCTGGCAGTATCTACATCAGTGAGATATCTTATCTTTTTAATTGCGTATGCTGCTGAACTCAGTCTCTTCGACAATTTCTCAATATGTGGCCCCATTGGAGCGAGGCGTCCAAAGTTATACCTAAAAACACTGTTGAGTCTGCAAGGTTCAACTTTTCATCCTTTACTTTAATAATTGTTGTGCTCGGTTTGACGTTAGGTAATACAAACTTTATACATTTAGTTTTCTTTTCATTCAATAGCAGGTTATTAACTGTAAACCAATTAACTACTTCGATTATAGCGTTGTTCACGTCGTCATAGTTGAGTTGTTGCCTCTTTACTCTAAAAAGTAATGAGGTATCGTCAGCGAACAAAACTATATCATGTTTTTCTTTAACAAGATAAGGTAAATCATTAATGTATACAAGAAACAGGAAAGGACCAAGAATCGAACCTTGTGGGACGCCCATGCTTATGTTAGATCCTGATGATCTTTCACCATTGACCTCAACCTTTTGGATTCTGTTGTTCAGATATGATTCCAAAAGACTAAGAGCCTGATCTTTTACGCCGTAGTGACTTAGCTTCCTGACAAGAGTTTCATGATGGACACAATCAAACGCTTTGGACAAATCACAAAATACACCTATTGCATCTTGAGATTCCTCCCAGGCATCGATTATATGGTTGATGAGGTCAACACCTGCGTGAGTAGTAGAACGACCCCGTGTAAAACCAAATTGCTGTAAGTGCATCAAGTTATTACGATAAAAATGTCCTTGCAAGTGAAGTAACCGATGGCAAAGAATACTAACTATAGCTAACCGCTAAGAAGCGACACTGACACCCCCTCTCTGATATCTACCTCACCCCCGCTGTCGCCCTGCGGTCAGAGGATATGAAAGGATACTGACATTTGGTTTGTTAGCCCTGCCACGCACACAAAAGCATACACGCCTGTCAGTACAAGCATTACGCATGTTTTAGCCTGGTCAAAATTTTGTCCCCCATATTTCAATTCGAGTGCCGCCGGCCTGCCGATGGTATACAGTCTATAGACAGCCCCGCCACAAATAGACAGTTTACAGAAGGATCATTCACGATTGTCACTTGTTACAAAGCCAGGATTGCTACAGTCAAAACTTTCCAAAGATACAAGAACGTCATATGATTCTGACCCAACTTTGATCCAAGAAAGCAACAATCTTCTTAGTTGCATTGAGTTACTCTGAGATTGCAGTTAGCATAACTCACTACCACCAAATGTATACAGACACCTATGTATGTATGTAGTATACAGACATGTCTATCTTGACATTTAAATCAACTTTTGCAACAAAAAAAGCAGTTGATATTTCTAAGGTATTTAGTCTAAGTTAAAGGTTTCACTGCCTAGTAAACGATATTATTGACAAGTATGTACCATAGGCCTAAGATATAATTATTAGAGCGACTTACGTGACCGGACCAGTTTTTAATAAGGTTTCACTCGAGTAAGAGGTGTGTTTGAAAACAACTTGTAAGGTCGAACTAGAAGCATAATATCTAAGTATCTGTTGGAAAAAATACAAGGCGCCAGTGATTTGTTCTGTCTCTTAAACATTATACAGGGTGATTGGAAATTCGATGCATTCCCTGAAGGTGGTTAGAGGGGGGGCCATTTCCAACATATTCTTCCATGGAACCAGGGGTCGGAAATGATTGGTTACAAAATTATTAGGACTTTTGATTTTTTATAGAAAATTTCCCGATTACAACTTATAAAGTCATGCGAAAGCTAGCCAAACCGTTTTATGCATAGTTTTTTGACATGATCTCATAGTGAATGAATAGGACAATCATTTTAGTTACAAGTTTAGTTAGAAATACTCTTCTTTTTAAAATACAGCGCCAAAACAAGAAAATATTTTGGTGGAAAGGATTTTTTCAACATTCATAGTAATCTACTGTAAAAATCACTATGGAATAATCCGTAAAACTTCATAACAGAGTTCTCTGTTGCATTAGCTAACCAAAAAGGTACAATAATCTACAATCAAACATGTTTTCATAAAAATAATTAGCATTAATGCAAAAAGCGGCGTGCGAAACAAGGCAATTGACTATGGTCGGTCGACTACGCCAAAGTCAGCAAATGCTGTTTAGACAACTTTTTCAAGTATTTTCGTGGTCTAATGGATGGAGCATTCCCCTCAGGAGTCTGTGGTTCCAAATTCGATTCCCGTGAGTTGACCTACAAGGTTGATATTCAACACTTTGTGAATTTTTCCCAGTTTGGTTTAAAAAATCACGTTGAACCACCTGATTGTCCGTAAGAAAATATCGTGCTCCGGAGGGCATATTAAACCATCGGCCTCGATTGATGTCTAATAAACGCAGACGGTGGTTGTAACACTACCATAGCAGAGGTCTAATACTTGTAGAAGGTGGTTTAAAAACTCCGACAAAGATTTATCATTTCAGTTTTTTAGGCTGTTTAAAGCTCAGGAGCTCCATTTCTGAATTGTCGTAATCCAAATCCGTGCACGGAAATCTAAAACGAGTGGTCTAACCATTCGTATTACACGTTCTACTACTCGACACTTTAAATGTTAAGGGTTTATGTGAATTTATTAGGGTGTGCATAAATTAATAAGTTTAGTAGAACATGTGATACGAGCACAATTAGTAGCAGATTTTCGCACGATTAGGATTACGACAATTCAGAAATGGAGCTCCTGAGCTTTAAACAGCCTAAAAAACTGAAATGATAAATCTTTGTCGGAGTTTTTAAACCACCTACTACAAGTATTAGACCTCTGCTATGGTAGTGTTACGACCACCGTCTGCGTTTATTAGACATCAATCGAGGCCGATGGTTTAATATGCCCTCCGAGCACGATATTTTCTTGCGGACAATCAGGTGGTTCAACGTGATTTTTAAACCAAACTGGGAAAATTCACAAAGTGTTGAATATCAACCTTGTAGGTCAACTCACGGAATCGAACCTGGAACCACAGACTCTGAGGGAATGCTCCACCCATTAGACCACGAAAATCCTAATAATTTTGTAACCAATCATTTCCGACCCCTGGTTCCATGGAAGAATATGTTGGAAATGGCCCCCCCTCTAACCACCTTCAGGGAATGCATCGAATTTCCAATCACCCTGTATAACGGATGTAAAAAACGACCATTTACACCACGTCTGACAAAAGTTTACATAGGACTTGTGACCACAGAGTTGAGAGATGAGGTTTCTGAAAGATTTCATTTTCTTAAAGGTCTATACATTCGCAACTGGTGGCGCAGGTATTTTGTTTATTACCTCAAATTGACCTCAAATTAGGAAAACGACGCCGGGGTGACCAAGTAGGTAGTAGTAGTACTCTCCATAAAGCTTATTTTGTGTTATTTTGACTTTGATCAAATTTCGAAATCAATGACAAACAAAACCCTCTAACATCATGGTCTATCGTATCGTACAGTGTTCCACACGATATCTAGAAAAGAACTAGGATAGCAACAGCTAGAAAATACAAACATACAAACAAGTTTTATAACCATTAGTAATTTAGTCAATCCAACATTTAAAAGGCGTAAAATAATCCTTGACATTCAGTTTAACTACCATATCCTAAATCAATCAAGAGACATTTTAGCTTCAAGGTCTAGATTAGTATAACGAGGAACAAAATGCCACTAGTTAGAGTATGTGTATGAGACAATAAATCACTATAAAGATCACTTACACAATAATTTATAAGATATGTTACTTGTATGTGAGGTGGTAGTGGCTAAGAATACAGTCACCTTTAATCCACTCAGGGGGTTTCAAGGCAACGTAGAGTTTTTGACCTCGGCTGAATATCTGTCGAGTATGGTGGCGGTGATACCACCTACAATAGCATTCCCAAAGAGAGTTGACGTCAGGCACGCGGTCTGTCATTAAACAAAGCCAAATCCTTTTGCTACATAACTTTGTGTACTAACAAAACATGTTGCGCCGACTTCAACTGATTTAGGATAAGGGCAGAAAGATGATGATATGTGAGAGCTATGCACAGTATAGTATAGCCAGCCCTATCTTAGAAGTCTTTAAAAGTAGCGTAACTAAGCATTTTCAGTTTAAAATGAGTAGTAATAAAATCCCAGGCAATAAAATATTTTTTTGAGCCGAATAACTGAAACATTTTTTTTTCGTTCCGTCCCTATAAATTATGAATATAAGCAAAAAGGCCTACTCGTACTACTACTACTAACATAACAGCCAGAACAGTCCATATGCATCTGAATAGGCCTACCTAGAACAAAATTCCGAAATCAGTAACGATATCAGTATCAAGTTTACTAAGCATTAGCACAAAGAGTGTCAAATAACCTTGGCTGTTGAACGGACTGACCACGGGACAGGACTTGAATATGCTGGCGTAGATTCTGGCATACAATTATGCGGTTAGGTGCCGCCTAAGAGCATCGCCCCATTTTTCACTATTGCTTGTACCAAGTTTACTAAGCATTAGCACAAAGAGTGTCGAATAACCTTGGTTGTTGAACGGACTGACCGCGCGACAGGACTTTACGTAGGCGAATATTAATATGCTGGTGCTGATTCTGGCTTACTATTATGCCGCGTAATGTCACCTAAAACAGCATCACCTCATTTACTACCTCTTGACAGCCGATGTGGCGCAGTGGGTAGTATGGCTGCCTTCTGCCTGCCACGCAAAAGGTTCCGGGTTCATATTTATGACTTTGTGAATTTGTTCCCAGTCCTGTTAGGACATTGCAGGCTGAACCACCTGATTGTCCGAAAAGCAAGATGGTTCCATGCTTCGTATGGGCACGTTAAGCCGTCGGTCCCGGTTGCTGTCTATGATGGCGGTCGTTACATAACAGAGGCCTGCTACTTGCAGTAGGCGGCGGTTGAAAAACTCTGACACCAGGGTTCATCGGGTCGTTAAATGACTCGGTGTCCCACACGAAGAGAGAGAGATTTACTACTTCTATATCCCAAGTTTGTAGTATTATGTTTCCTAGATATTAGCATAAATATTTGGTCGATGAACGGACCTACCGCATGACAAGACTCTAGATACGTAGGCGGACTATGTACTGGCGTACAATTACCCTCCTATCTAGGCATCTACCACTGTAGTAGTCCAGTTCATTACAATAGGTTCTTTCTTAAATAGGGACTGAGGTGGCAATGCCAAATACAAGCAGCGGTTATTTACCTGACAAAACCTTCTGTAGCAAAGACTGTTGTCTTTGTATTGCATTAAGAGGGATCTATAGTCATTATTTTTCATACAAACGCTTTCAACGTATCCCTCTGCCAATTCGCAACCGATCGACTCAATTTTTGGCACGGTAACTCTTCTGGACTAGATCTATGCTCCATATTCTTTTTCTGGTTGTAATAATGCATTTAAAAAAAGATATAGCCGTGGCAAAATGCCCTAAAATTATCACCAAGTTTACGCATTGGTATCTTCTAAATATGAAAATATTTTCAGCAAAACAAATGATACGGGCATATAATATTTTATTGGCAGCAAAATAATGCCACTATCAACAAACTGTTGTCTTAATGCATAAAAAAACTCTGGAACGCTTTGATATTTACCTATTACAATGAAATTTGTTGATTTTAGTAATCTAGAGGAAAAATAATCGAGAATTCACCAGGGAATTATAATCGCCGGAATCGAAACTACTGGATTGCAGTTCATGGTATTTGTTGGTAACAGCTATTAGTACAATAATAGTATTGAGGTAGGTATAAAGCCATAATACTTTAGTACAATTAAATACGTATAAAACAACTTAATCAAGCCCTTGGCTAGACAATTAAGATAAAGCTGTTTTTCACAAATAGGTAAGTAGACACGACATTGTAAAATGTAGGTAGGTAGATACGACATTATAAAATGTCTGTATCAGCTGACCTAGGACGTAACGAGTACATTATGCGGTAGTGATATTCAATTAGTGGGCAGAGAAACTTTACAGTTCTTCGAAAATCCTTTGAAAATTATGTACAGCAGTGGAAATGTCAGTCTACTACGCAAAAAATCCTGGTTCGATTTTTTCATCCGATGATTCTCTAAAGCACTCCGATGGAAGAAACATTTGTTTAGGATCAAAATTGAGACCACCAACAATCTTAAGTCTGGAGAGACCACCAACAATCTTAAGCCTGACAGTTAAACACCGGTACAGCCTTAATAAGTTCAGTCAGTCCAAATTCACGGCTACTTAAACAATAACGTGGCATTACGTCATTAAGTTGCAGACCGAACCAAGTGGGTCATATTCTAGTAACCAGCATTAATTAAGACGTACACTGCATTTCTGTCCTAAAGATTTCTAGACCTGGCTTAGACTACAATTACGTCGTAAATTTCAGGTTATCATCAAGGACAGATTTGGTAATGGGTGGATTGGCTGTACTAATGAAAACTTGACTATAGTCTAGTAGAATATTTTGTGGTAGGTAGATACCTACACTCATCAATCAATATAAATACAGGTATTTTGTAAGTACCTAGCTTAGGTACCAGCCTCACACACCTAGTATAAATAATTTGTAATCAGTATAATGCTCCATCCACTTATGTAATTACTGGATTAGGAAATATTATAATGAAGAAATAAAAACATTTTTCATTTTATTTAAATCTTCTTTAAGATCTCCGATTTCTAGGGTACCTGCCTGCCACAGAATAGAAAAACATGTATCGAGAAAAGTTTATTATTTAAATTCAACATTATAATTTCTGTCCCAAAACGTGTCAATCGTTCACTCACTGGTATAGTTATCTACGTCCACTGCACCTCGTAAACACGTAGTAACGTCGTGTGTGAGTGTCGTATAAGGTGTCGTACCTGTCGTAAATGTACCTCACTTTTTTCTTTCGCGTGGTGGTACACCGAGTCAAAAAGTGAACCGACGAACAATTTGTTCTTATTCTTGATCGCTATTGGTTTTGTGTCCTTAAAGAATTAAGTAGACAAGTACCTGTGAAGTCCGGAGTGCGCTTGTGATAGTCAGCAGCGCCAGCGCAGCCGCGCCGCACCACACGCCGGCTCGCATCCTCTGCAACAATAAAACCATCAGTCAATTCTTGTCCCTATCATCCATCAACTTGAGTACTAGCTAGCTAGCACACAAGCGTTTTTCTCCGGTATCTCAGCGGAGTTTGATCGCAGTGCATGTACTGCGTGATGACGCTCCGCAGAGGAATTGCCCGAGAAAAACGATTAAGGTGGGCTTAAAAACCAAGCGACAGCGACAACGACGCGCGTCGTTGCCGCTGTCAAATGACTGGTTTGTATGGGTTTGTATGGGGAACCAGAAAAACCGAGCGACGGCGTCGTTGCGGCGCGCCACGACGCCGTCACGTTGACAGCGCGCTGAGAAGCTTAGAGTTTGTATGGGATGCGGTCGGGTTTTTCTACAAGACCGCAGCGACAACGACGCCGTCAAAATTTGACGGCGACAACGACGCGCGTCGTTGTCGCGTCGCTTGGTTTTTAAGCCTATCTTTATGTGCAAGGGTTTACTGCTGGACAAAGGCGTCTGAAATTGCACGCACACCAAGATATTCGCTCTGCCTAACCTCAGGGTGTATTTGCTTACACTACAAATGCTACGTTTTTGCATTGCGGAATTTGGTTTTTCATTGATCTACATCAGTATCTAGGGCGTGTGTAACTTATTCATGGTGAAAGACAAGTATATGTATGCATATCTCGTTTTATGGCGCTGAATAGTTTATCAGATTCGATTTTTTAATCTAGAAGCATTTGAACGCATAACCTTGCGGTATTTTACCGGTTGACATCAAACGTTTTGTTCTATTAAGCTTTACATAATTCTTAGCTCTGATTCAGGAAACGACAACCATTCAGATTAAATGTTAGACGAGCAGACATTAATATAACAATAGTAAATTAAGTTACAGCCGACAAATCTCATTACGCGAGATTGTTTCCTAGAGGCAATGCTACATTGTTTGGAATAACCATGAAGCATTGTCTAATACTCATTTATGAAAGTTTAACGAAGATGTAAAGGAGAATGCAGTTTGAAGTTTAATTCTTGACTTAAAAATAAATCATTGTGACTTTCCATTTATCGAATTAAAATACAGCGTCAGTTTTCAAGAACAGCTCTTCATAAACGGATTTGCGCATTTGTCATTCTTTTTATGTGGACCAATAAATTTATTGGAATTTTTAATGCACTAACAGCGCTATATTATTCTCATAAATTAGCTAGTGAATTTTTCAATTTTCTCATTATTTAATTTAAGAACCAATAAACCCTGGTGTAAAAATTTTTCAACCGCCTACCATCAATATTATAGGTCTCTGACGTGGTTTTTCTATCAACCTTCCTACCAACAGACTTTAATTACACAGAGGTTTGGAGCATGTAGTATTCGAGCATACCTATTGCATTTAACAACACCTGTATTGCAATTTTAAGCGAATGTCTAACAACCTGTCACTATGATGATAAAACACAGTCTTCTGAGTGACACACAACACCTTTTGCATACAAAATATCGATTTACATTTCTAAGCATCCTATTAATAATTCAATCACATAACCGATTTATCATAAACGTGACGTCTTCTACAATATTTACGTTCGGGCGAAGAAAGTGCAGTATTTTATATAAGGTCCTATTAAATTCACTGCAAATATTTTAGGGGCAGATCAAATAAAATATAAGCACACGTACTATGCAAATTTTTAAAGAAATCTACACGCTAGTTTTCGAGAGAAAATTGCATTTAACTAAAAAAACACAAAACGAAAAAAGTGCACCATGTTTGTCCTAGAAACACACACTTCGATGAATTTGAATTACGCGCCGAAAATAAGTTGATGTGATTGGTTGGTTGTTAGTGTGCGTGCCGTGTAAGTGAATCCTGTCTATGTGGCGGAACGTCAGTCGGGTCAGTCAAAGGATGTTCACATAATTAATTAAAAAGTTTGTTTGAAAATGAGAAAAAAAATCTAGCGTGCTGATTTTTTTTTAAAATGCCTTAGATATTTTTCTTATACATATTTACGCATGCCCTTAAAATATTTGCAGTGAATTTAATAGGACCTTATATAGTGAAAGCTGGAACATAATATTCTAGACATACGAGATGTCTGCTAGTGTAGACAAAACGATGTACGATAACGATCACCATTTTAGAACACAAAAGATTTATTCTCAGACATATAACGTAATGAGCATTACCAGCACCTACTTACTTCCTTTGAGTACTTATTCAGACATTCACACAAAGTCAAGGTGGATTTTCTTGTGAGAATTTGACATATCATGCTTACTTAGACCTTTAGATCCAACATCATTAGAAAATATGTTGTTGCTTTCTATGCAAAGGGTAATGGCAATCTTTTTATTCACTTGCCATAGAGAACATTATGTATCCACTCATGTACTTATCTACGTTTGAAGGAACAACTTAATACTGGTTTTCGTACAGTTTCTAACAATAACTATGTACAGTACAAGTAGAATGTTCAAGTGATTTTTATGATAAGTATATTGATGTAATGCTGATTAAAAGAAATTTAAAAATAACGTACCTACCTATTTATGTGACGTGTTCTAATCTTTTTTAAATATGTAGTATGAAATATGCGCTGAAAATATTGGATTGTCATATTCATATTATGATCTGAAATTCCACGAAAAAACTGTAAGCTTTAAGTAATCCATTATACTAAATGTACCTACCTAAATTATCATATACTGCTCGATATCTACCAACAATTTGCCATGACTCCATCGCATGCAACATTTCAACCCGATTTCCCTCCCTGCTGCGCAAGCGCAACTTACTATAATGCATCTAGATCATATCGAGTTTGTGTCTAATGCTTCCAACGTTGCCATCACGCACTATTTGACTGGACATGGTACTGACATGAGCTATGTAGCTACTTGTCGTTATGTTACTGTCATTTTTCTATCGGTGAAGCGACTATTTTAGATAATTTTTACTAAAATCAAGTTTTGCAATTTTTGCCAAAATTTTGACCATAAAACATATTCAAAGCTAAATATTGAATTAATTAAATGAAATTTACCAGACGCTTATAAATAAAACGACCCAAAAATTGCTCTACATGACTAATATTTTGGGCGACTACCTACTACTACCCGCAAGGCAAGGATCTAGAATCTAAACGTCTATTACACACTTACTCTGCCGACGGGGACCGATTTGGCATCCTATCCTATTCCTACTATTCCTATTCCTACTAATATTATAAAGGCGGATGTTTGTGTGTGTGTTTGTTACGACATCACGCAAAAACGGCTGATTAGATTGACATGAAACTTTGCAGAAATATAAAATGGCATCTGGAATAACACATAGGATACTTTTTACCACGGAAAAATGTCTCATTCCCACGGGATCACGCATTTTCAAAAATTTTTGGAATAGGTGGCGTGACTGAGCCGATTCGCGTTTTAAACGTTTTCGCCGAAAACTAACAGCGACATCTCTTGGCGAATAATGCTTTTTCCCGCGGAATAATAGGTTGCAGCGGGTGAAACCGCTGACGGGCAGCTAGTACATCTATAACGTATACTAAACAATCGGGCTCTACCATCAATATTATACTTACAAACGCTGCGCCTCCCAAAGTGTCGCCGTCACTCGAGAACTCTCCAAACCCATCGACCATTGATTCTACTGAATAATTTACTAACATGACGATTACTTTGTATAAACCTGCGCATACCTACGTGTCAGTTCTGTATCTGTTGCAACTGCACTTTAGCTATTTACCTAGTTACTATCCAGACCGATGCAAACGGGTAAAAGTTAAAAACGAAAGAAATAATGTACCTAAACTTATTATAAAACCAAATGTTATATAGGGTGTATTTTTATTAGTGGCGGATCCGTTAAGGGTGTGTTCTGTCAATGAAACTAAACAACTTTCCCCAAGGAACATAGGTCAAAATACGAAAAAAAATTTTGGCCTTCCCATATTAAGTGTGTTGGCCGGTCGGGTCAATTTGTATGGGAGGGCCAAATTTTTTTTTCATATTTCGACCTATGTTCCTTGGGGAAAGTTGTTCAGTTTCATTGACAGAACACACCCCTAACGGATCCGCCACTAATAAAAATACACCCTATATATAAGTTATAAATAAGAGCAATAAATATATTTGTTATTATTTTTGTAGCATTAAGATCAGCTAGTGATAGTTAGTGATTAATTGAC
>JANFCV010000430.1:0-129039 GCA_024500475.1 Phthorimaea operculella
GACGCACCACCCCCGACGACCTGCGCAGGAGGGGCGTGGTGATGGGACTGCGCCATCTACAACAAGTCACCCGCCTCGGCGAGTCTTGTGTGACGATGCTGAAGATATACAGCTGCATTCTTTCTGCGACGCCTCGCCCAGGCGTATGGCGTGCATCTATCTGCGCTCTACGAACAGGCGAGGTGACGTCGCTGTCCATTTACTTTGCGCTAAATCTAGAGTGGCACCTACGAAGCCACCTCTAACGATTCCTAAATTGGAACTGCTCGGTGCTCTATTATTCGAATCTCACGAAGACCGTGCTGGAATCCCTGCGCTGCCCCATCTCCGCCTGCGTGCACTGGTGCGACTCCAGCGTGGTGCTCGCCTGGCTCTGCAGCACCCCAGCAAGCTGAAAAGTTTCGTTGCCAACAAGGTAGTCGAAATTTGAAAACACGTCACTATCCTCATGGCGTCACGTACCGACCGCTCTCAACCCGGCCGACTACATCTCACGCGGCATTCCTGCTGAGAAGCTGCCCGACCTACGGCAATGGTGGTCCGGTCCTCCTTCCTCGCGATGGATCCTACGCACTGGCCGGTACCTGCAATCAAGAAAAGGGTCGACGATAATCACCAGAAGAGAGTGAAGAAAGCTTACCTGAGATGAAGGTTCTATATACATCGAAAGCCGACGATAACGACGACACGGTGGTACATTTTGAAAGGTTCTCAAACTTCTATCGACTGGAAAGAACTTATGCCTATGTTTTGAGATTTATCCACAACCTGAAAAACAAAATGCAAAATTGCTTGACCTCTCTCTACTGACGAATTGCGTAAGTCGTTTTCTACTGGCGAGAGGCTCAAAGCAATCATTTCCTAAGGAATATCAAGCTCTATCTAAAGGTCAAGTAGTGGGACCTAGAAGCAAAATTCTGTCTCTCAGTCCTTTTATAAACGAAGATAAAGTACTACTAGTGGGTGGGAGATTAGATCGCTCTACTTACACCTATAGCAAAAAACATCCTATCATATTAGATTCCAAGCATCATCTCACTAAATTGATTTTTCAGCACCGACATGTCCAGCTAATGCATGCAGGTCCTCAGCTCCTTCTATACTCCATACGCGAGTCCATCTGGCCTGTCAGCGGCAGGAGGCTTGCTCGCAGCATCGTAAATGCTTGCACCGTCTGCAGGCGTTTTAAAGGTCAGACTCTTGCCCCTAAAATGGGTTCTTTGCCACCTGAGCGCATCATGCCCGCTCCAGTTTTCCAATCCGTGGCCATGGACGTAGTCCATACAATATTTTACTCAACAAAAGGGTCGAGGTGCTCGTCTATCCAAATGCTACTCTGTATTTTTATTTGCTTACGCTATAAGTGCGTACATCTGGAAGCAGTAAGTGATCTGTCTAAAGATGCCTTTTACTTTGCTTACGACGTTTTGTTTCCGCCGGGGAAGCCCACGAAATATTCTCCGACAATGGGCGAAATTTTGTAGCCGCTTCGAAGTAGGTCAATTTTTAAATCAAATACTGACTTTCTATCTGACTATGCAGCCGGTGAGCAAATTAAGTTTCACTTCCATCCTCCGTATGCGCCTCATTTTTCTGGTTTGGCGGAAGCTGGCATTAAGTCGGCTAAGCACCATATTAAACGCGTTATGGGCAATTCAAACTTAACTTTGAAGAGTTGTCCACACTTTTACCAAGTTGAGGCCATCATGAACAGTCGTCCGCTGTTCTCATCTCACATCCAAACGACTATATTCACTTGTCTCCTGGTAATTTCATTATTGGACGGCCACTTACCTCTGTACCTTCGGCTAAAATCGACTAAAAGCGCACGACTCTATCGCGCTACCAGGCTATCGAAAGATGCGGCAACAGTTTTGGAATCGCTGGCAACGTGACTACATCTCCGAGCTTCAACAGCGAACAAAATGGAAGACCAACACTGACAAGCTTCGCATCGGTGATCTCGTCCTCATCCAAGAAGACAACGTGCCTCCTCTCAACTGGCGTCTCGGGCGCGTCGAACAGCTCATCCCTGGATCTGACGGCATATCTAGAGTTGCCGACATCAAAACTGTTAGAGGAACCATAAGAAGGGCTCTCACGAGACTCTGCCTCTACTACGTCCAGAAACAGATGCTGTTTTCAGCCAACTGAAACAGCTACTACATCATATCTGACTTACCAAGTTAGATCTACATAGGAAAATGTACATACTACTTCATGAGAATATTGATGTCTGTCTCTATCAGCTGCAACTAAGAGTAACCATACTTACATGCAAAGTTTGCTTGATGTCTTCAGCAACAAGAAACCAACTTACTTCGACAAGGATCTCAGTAGCAGAACCAGTTGATCCAGTCCAGAAGATGTTCAGCGAATGCTTCACCTTCCCCGGCCCGGAGCATGTTCGCGCCAACCGCAAACAGATTGGTACACATCACTATAGTATCGATCATCGATAATCGACATCCTTACTGAGACCGATGATGGTGCATCCCTATGCACTGACATGCTGCACGGCGAGAGCCAATGAACACCATAGTGGCAATCGGCGTGCCCTGCTTTTGCACCAATCAGAAGACAGCAATGGCCTGCGTCACGGAGCGCTGGACTAATCAGCAGTAGCGTTCTCGTCTTTCAACTGTTTTCTGTGATGTGTTTTGTTTCGAATTATTCATGGCGTGTTGTACTATCCGAAGCCGCTGTGTTTCTAAATATTTATATTGAAATGTGAATTACAATAGACTTATTAACTCAATAACAGTTATTCAAACGATCCTCATTGTTTTCTTCAATAAGCCCCATCAAATGGCTTAACTGACCGAGCAAACTACCAAGCTTGGTCATACGGTATTTACTTTACCACTTTACCCGAATTTGAATACTATGTCATTCATTTTCTAAAACATCACATTTCCACCCCAGGAGCACGATGATGTACGCGACGTCCACGGCGTCGACGACGACGTCGGGCTCCAGGCGATCAGGGAGTGTTGGCTGCGTGGGTCCCACGGAAAGGAGGGTGCGAGTGGTTCGCCTTTTGCGGCCGCGCCGGTCAGCGCCGGCCTTTGGGTTCTCCCTGCGTGGCGGCAAGGAGTATGCTACAGGGTTCTTCGTGTCTAAAGTAGAATTCAACTCTGAAGCGCATCTGCAAGGATTGAAGGTGAGTCAATTCGACACACGTAGAGGTCTTTTGCCTGAGGTGGGTCAGAGCCCGTGGGCTGCGTCGGTGCCACGGAGCGAAGAGTGCGGGTGGTACGCCTGCTGCGCCCGCGAAGATCAGCGCCCGCCTTCGGGTTCTCCCTGCGCGGCGGCAAGGAGTACGCCACTGGGTTCTTCGTGTCAAAAGTGGAATTCAACTCTGAAGCGCATCTGCATGGATTGAAGGTGAGTTGATTGGACACACGTAGAGGACAGGAGAGTCTTTTGCCTGAGATGGGTCCAAGCCTGTCGGCTGTGCATCCGCGTCGATCAGTGTCCGCCTTCGGGTTCTCCCTGCGCGGCGGCAAGGAGTACGCTACCGGGTTCTTTGTGTCTAACTAAAGTTGAATTCAACTCTGAGGCGCATCTGCAAGGATTGAAGGTGAGTAAATTTTGGGCACCCGTTGATGTCTTTTGCTCAGGTCAGTTGGTGTACCAAAATTCAGGCCATACTCTACTGTCTACAAGGCTGAGTTTAACTCTGCAGCCGATTTGCTTGGAACCAAGGATGACGGTTATCTAAATATTTTCATGTTCATTATGTAGTTAACTACTAAAATCCCCACAACATAACTAATGACTCCACTAGAACCTTATTGTGTTGGCGATTTTCTTAACCCTTTTTGCATAGTGGTTGAGCAATGGGGTATTATCTCATTGTTTGGTTTCTGTGATTGTTTTCAGCAAACATTGTATGACCATATGCGAAGATTGGATCTGTTGTTGACACTTTTTTACCTTGTAACGTGTTGCGTAGTTTCCCACGGGCCCTGATGTGTCCCACCGGCTGCGCGCGTGCGAACGCCTTTACCTACAAGTTTACAATTAACTCGGTGGCCCGCTTGTCTGGTTTGCAATTACTCACATCCGAGGCTGAATTGTTGCAAGACGAATTCCATTCTTCTAGAGCAATCACGTAACTGTTCGTTTCCTTGCACTAATCTCGAGTACCCTTTGGAAGACCGTTGTGTTGCTGTGTTGTGACAGCATGTAGGTCAAATACTTCATTACCGATTGCGATGTTGTCGGCCGCGATCCACCGCCGGTTTATTGGATAATGGCAGGTATTAGAGCATCAACGTGCCCCACTGATACGATTTATGAAGCCTATTAGTTTTGTTCAAGTTTCATATGATTGAATTGCTTCGATCAAACCGCGATTCAAATAAGTAGAGCCATCTTTCTTCCACATTATTATTTTAGTAGAGTAGTAAAACTTTCTATGAAATTGAATAGGTACATTGTATGAGAGCGAATTTTTAATTAAATCTTGACCGTAAAACTGTATCACCGTCATGACTTGTCATAATTAGATAGTTTAGCTCCGAAAATGTACACATTATACTGCAAAAGATTTTGCTTTTTCACACGATTACTTCCTCAACAAAGAAGTTACGAAAATTCGCTTCGCATAAATTTGAAACATCCGTTGTTATTCGAACAGTAGAGATACAATAGAGTATTTAGAGAATCGCAAAGTCCTGAGAATTGTACATGTTTTGAAGTTTAGGCGAACGGTACCTGGAGTCAACGACTCATGAACGGGCAGACACAGAGATAGTTTCATCAGAGGGTGTACGATTTGACGATTAACAACGCCTCTATTTCCTGTAGGTAGATACATCAAGATCTAAAGTAAAGGCTTCTCACAATTTTGTAAAGATTGCAGCTTTTAATAAGCTCTTCCAAGTCTGATATTATTATCAAACGGTGCCAGTGCAGATTGTGCCTCATTGTTAGTGTTATACAAGTTATGTAGTTCGTCATATCGTACGCCCTTTCTAGGCAGGGAGAGTGCAGCTGCGCCAGGCTCTACCGGGTCTGATATTACGACCGCAGCAGGGCGAGCTTATCAAACTGTGCCAGAGTAGATCATGCCTCATTGTTAGTTGCGTCAAATCGCATGCGCTTAAAAGTATATGACTCTTTAGCTAGACAGAGAGAGTGCATCTACCGGGTCTGATATTATGACCGCAGCAGCGCGAGCTTATCAAACTGTGCCAGCGCAGATTGTGCCTCATTGTTAGTGTTAGACAAGTTATGTAGCTCGTCAAATCGCACGTCCTTTGAAGTATCCACCTCTCTAGCTAGGCATGGAGAGTGGAGCCAGGCTTACCAGATTCACAGAAGAAAGGGAATATATATGGCGGTCGGAGGTCATGCTTCCTCACTCGCACTTCCTTTCTCGCTCCCACTTCTGGAACCGTCGCCAATTATATTCCCTTTCTTCTGTGAATCAGGTAGTATGACCGCAGCAGCGCGAGCTTATCAAACTGTGCCAGCGCAGATCGTGCCTCATTGTTAGAGTTAGAGTTAGTTGCCGAGTTAGAATTGAATCATCCCGATTCTACTTTGAAGTACCCACGTCTATAGCTTGGCAGGGAGAGTGCAGCTGCGCCAAGCTAGAGTTTGATCTGACCGCAGCAGTGCTTATCAAACTGTGCCAGCGCAGATCGTGCCTCATTGTTAGTGTTAGAGTTAGTTGCCGAGTTAGAATAGAATCACCCCAATTCTACTTTGAAGTACCGACCCACGTCTATAGCTTGGCAGGAGAGTGCAGGCGCCAAGCGAGAGTTTGATCTGACCGCAGCAGTGCTTATCAAACTGTGCCAGCGCAGATCGTGCCTCATTGTTAGTGTTAGAGTTAGTTGCCGAGTTAGAATAGAATCACCCCAATTCTACTTTGAAGTACCGACCCACGTCTATAGCTTGGCAGGGAGAGTGCAGCTGCGCCAAGCTAGAGTTTGATCTGACCGCAGCAGTGCTTATCAAACTGTGCCAGCGCAGATCGTGCCTCATTGTTAGTGTTAGAGTTAGTTGCCGAGTTAGAATAGAATCACCCCAATTCTACTTTGAAGTACCGACCCACGTCTATAGCTTGGCAGGAGAGTGCAGCTGCGCCAAGCTAGAGTTTGATCTGACCGCAGCAGTGCTTATCAAACTGTGCCAGCGCAGATCGTGCCTCATTGTTAGTGTTAGAGTTAGTTGCCGAGTTAGAATAGAATCACCCCAATTCTACTTTGAAGTACCGACCCACGTCTATAGCTTGGCAGGGAGAGTGCAGCTGCGCCAAGCTAGAGTTTGATCTGACCGCAGCAGTGCTTATCAAACTGTGCCAGCGCAGATCGTGCCTCATTGTTAGTGTTAGAGTTAGTTGCCGAGTTAGAATAGAATCACCCCAATTCTACTTTGAAGTACCGACCCACGTCTATAGCTTGGCAGGAGAGTGCAGCTGCGCCAAGCTAGAGTTTGATCTGACCGCAGCAGTGCTTATCAAACTGTGCCAGCGCAGATCGTGCCCAAGCTAGAGTTTGATCTGACCGCAGCAGTGCTTATCAAACTGTGCCAGCGCAGATCGTGCCTCATTGTTAGTGTTAGAGTTAGTTGCCGAGTTAGAATAGAATCACCCCAATTCTATTTTGAAGTACCGACCCACGTCTATAGCTTGGCAGGGAGAGTGCAGCTGCGCCAAGCTAGAGTTTGATCTGACCGCAGCAGTGCTTATCAAACTGTGCCAGCGCAGATCGTGCCTCATTGTTAGTGTTAGAGTTAGTTGCCGAGTTAGAATAGAATCACCCCAATTCTACTTTGAAGTACCGACCCACGTCTATAGCTTGGCAGGGAGAGTGCAGCTGCGCCAAGCTAGAGTTTGATCTGACCGCAGCAGTGCTTATCAAACTGTGCCAGCGCAGATCGTGCTTCATTGTTAGCGTTAGACAAGTTATGTAGCTCGTCAAATCGCACCACATCTGAAGTATTCGGCTCTCTACAAGGCACGGATAGTGCAGCCCGCGCCAGGCTCTACCGGGGCTTATTACTATCTGTTTCACAGAAGAAAGGGAATATAAATGGCGACCGGAGGTCTTGCTTCCTGACTCACACAATCTAAGGCTTTTGGAGTTCATGCTTTCTCGATCGCACTTATGGAATCGCCGCTATCCAGAATCATACTTTCTTCTATGAATCAGGTAGTATGACCGCAGCAGCGCGAGCTTATCAAACTGTGCCAGCGCAGATCGTGCCTCATTGTTAGCGTTACTGTTGTTGGCCCACGATTTCGACAGGTGCTGAACTGCTGAGTGTTGACCGCCAACTATCGACTATTGTTCAAACTAGTTCAAACGCTGTACTTAGCAGGTACACGTGTTATGCAAATCTCGCCAACCACAAAACTAATTATTAGTTATTATATTAGTTTCTGTAAACGGTGTCGGGTATCTCGCGTGATCTTTACGTTTACGTAATGACCAATAATTAAACTTTCCTATTTTGAAATGTTGTTATTAGTAGGAAAATAATTAGAAAATTCTTTAATACACCATTTAAAAATAGGTAGCGTGAGTGAAAAGTCACTTCGACGGGAAGTGAAACTCTTCTAAACATGCTTATCTAGAGAGAAAATGTCCGAAGCCTATATTCTGGGATATGGTATGCTAACTACAGGAAGGTGTAAATCGGTGCAATTATATGACAATTTAGAAATAGCGAGCGGAGGACGGTCCGCGGCGTGAGTCAGTCAATTACTGTGTTGGGGCTGCGGTCAATCGGTGCTGACTTTCTACTACCACTGCTCACTGCCCGCTAGATGCTAGCTGCTGCCGCGGCCGGAGCATAAAAACTTTAAAAAGTTGCTAAAAAGGGACGAAACGGTCATCGTTCTTATACGCTGTATACCGCTTTCGTCGGCGCATAGGTTCTTGGCATAAAACCTTTAAAAAGTTGTTGAAAAAGGACGAAACGGTCATCATGCTTATACGCTGTATACCGCTTCCGTCGGCGCATAGGTTCATGACATAAAAACTTAAAGAAGTTGCTGAAAAGGGAAGAAACGATTATCATGCTTATACGCCGTATATCGTTTTCGTCGGCGCAAAGGTTCATGGCTACTTTTCTTCAGTGAACTAAGGATGGAATTTGAATTTAGGTCCTCTTGCCGGGTTTGACACATTTGTTCACTTTTGTAGAAATGTGTGGTTTTACTTTTCAGAAAAACCTAAATACGTTTTATGGTGTTAAGTTGATGCTCACTTAGTAGTTAGGTACACAAAAGCCCCTTTAGTATTTTCTGCTGGGCTTTCACGTATCTTTGAGTGAATACTTTACAAACGCTTGTGTAATCTTTGCTAAAATAGAAAAACGCGTGCTGGCTGGCCTTCAAGTCTCGAAGTGGATGTCTTTGGTCATGCCTCTACGTACATCTGCATCACAAGTATGTTTTATGCTGATTGTTTTGTTAGGTTATCGCAAAGACATATAATTTACATAAATATGATATGACCAAGATATGACCGTACGTTATGTAGGCTGTTGACCGTGTGGTACCGGTATCGTAACATCAAACTTATTTCTACTCCTTGGTGACCTAAAAATCGCTGAACCCAGAGAATGGGCAGTGGCGTTTCCTGTTGAAAGCTTTTCATTATCAAATACTCGCCAATGGCCTCAGCAGTAGACGTTGATGAAAATGGCCGTATGTTTATATAAAGGTAAAACTTCATAATGTCTTTGTAGAAGTTAATTGCGAAGTTCTAGTTCTTTTTGCAATATTGGCACTATTCGTTCGTTGATCAACATTGCTTTCATTTACACCGGCAGACACTTTACTGCTGACTCATTTTTTATTTTTGTGTTGCGTCATAACTTTTCATAGTCGATTGTTACGGCGAGTGCAGTACAAACACGGTTATCAGCGGTGACTCACTGATAAACTGCAAACATTGAACATTGTAGCGTTTACACAGCTGTGGCTGTATTGTTTCAATGACTTCATGCGGGAGAATTTTGCAACAACCATCGTAAATTATTGAGTAGATACTATTGACTTTTATTTTATGGGAAAGTATTTAAAAAGTATACCCTGCTACAAGATAATTTATGTACAATCACTTCCTCCGCTTGTTAAGACGCCCTACTTCGAGTACTTTACCGGTGCCATACATGACGTTAATCGCTTAAAATTTGTAATGAAAGTGAATTTCGGAGGGTCGGGCTTCGGCGCGTCTGGTAACTTCGTCACACGCAAAAAAAAGGCTGAACGAAAGTCTGATCGAAAGTTGTCTGATATGTGGGCCGCGAGGCGTGAGGCGTCGGCGAGTACTGCGACCCGGCTCGCGAGCCGCGCTTGCGACGGACGTGAGGAAAGTGCTTCGGCGCGCGCGCAGACGTGCGTGTCGACGCGCATCATCGGCCCGCCTGTGACGTCATTGCGATATACTTGTTGAACTTTTACACTTAATCGAGCTTTGCTGAGCGTGTTACGTAATTAGGTATACTTAAAAAATTGTCAGAAAAATTACTAACCCTAAATTAAAAGTTTTGGAAAGTAGGCAAATATGTAGTATGTAAATATCAAGAATGTGTAACCAAATATACGAAATATCAATAAGTTTAAACTATTGAGTTAACATACTAGCCTACTTTCTCATATTATTATATTTATAACTAACAGACTACAGATTTTCCCACAGAATGCTGATTTTATTTATCTCGAGCTCGTTGATGTCTTTTATATGAAACAACGTTGAAATGTGGCTAGAACTTGATTAGCGCTGCATAGTTACCTAATTTGCTGTTTTACCACCCGGTAAGCTCTATTTGAACCGAAACCTTACCAGAAATTGTGATTTCGCAAACAGTTTTTACTGAAGCGAAACGACCGGTTCGCTGAGCGAAATTAGTGGCTTGTACCCGCAAATCCCTTCGAGCGAACCTCAAATTGCCAATAACTGAGGAAAGTAGGCCAGGGTTTTGTCAATGGTGTATGTTTATTAAGCTTTACCTCAAATGTGCTATTTCAGTACAACTCCTCACCTAATTTTTGATGCAATATTTTCGCTTTCAAAAGTTTTCTCTTCGCGCGAACGCTTCTTCTAGGGCTCGGACCCTGCTGGAACAAATTGCACTAATGAAAATAACTCATCAAAGAGAAACGTTTGAAGAAAGCAAAACAACTAAATAACAGCTGTTGCGCTGCAGCCAGCATTGATCTCGGCCTGAGATATCTCAGTGCTGTCGCAATCGCCACTGATCTAATAACTTTATTGTCCATTGTCATTTCGACATTTACACTGTTCTGTTATTTATTCACCTACCAACCTCCAGCAGCTAAGTAGCTATTATTCAGGCCCAGTTGCATTTCCGCCTTTCGATAGCCGATCGATATAATTAATCATTTGTGATCGGCTAAGACAAACAGATCTCGTTTATTAATTATGCCAATAGATTTTTACGATTATTGAAGTAGGTGTGTAGGCTTAAGCTCTAGCTGTGCCAAACTGCGATGTTGACATAAAATTTGAATATTTGAAGAATGTGTTTATTTTAACGGTACTTTTATGTTAACACCGTGGAATCTCTCTCTGTGAGTCAGAAAGAAAACATCCGAGGAAAAGTGCATAATGTTGTTTGCTACGGCGTTGTAAGAATCGCCCAAAAAACGTAGGTATTTTTTGATTTATTGGGTAGAGGAAAAGATGTATGAAATAAGTACCAGTGGTGAAGGGTTCATACATGCCTGTTCCGATCGGTTTCCCTTCCAGAAATTTTAAGAGCCATGCTTTTACATCAATGTACTTACTTTCATTTACTTAGAATAACATATTTTCGTTCCGGCCTACCTTTCTTAAAATGTCACTCTTCGCCACTGATAAGTACTCTAATTTTAGCTAAGTAAGTATCTTAAAACTGTCTACATTCTAAGTCTAGACATTGTGATCAGAAAACTTATACGAAATATAGTTAAGGAAGAGGTAGTATGAGACAATAACAGTTTCTTCTCACTGGCTAAATAAACTGAACGCAAAATATTGGTTCTAGGTTGGCGATCAACTGGTCAGCGTGAACGGGTACAGAGTGGACGATGCCATACACTCGGAGCTGGTGCAGTACCTCGCGTCGCAGTCGCGGCTCAAGATCAAAGTCAGACGTGAGTATAACTGGGTTGGTGATCAGATCAGCTGGTCAGCGTGAACGGGTACAGAGTGGACGATGCCATACACTCGGAGCTGGTGCAGTACCTCGCGTCGCAGTCACGGCTCAAGATCAAAGTCAGACGTGAGTATAACTGGGTTGGTGATCAGCTGGTCAGCGTGAACGGGTACAGAGTGGACGATGCCATACACTCGGAGCTGGTGCAGTACCTCGCGTCGCAGTCGCGGCTCAAGATCAAAGTCAGACGTGAGTATAACTGGGTTGGTGATCAGCTGGTCAGCGTGAACGGGTACAGAGTGGACGATGCCATACACTCGGAGCTGGTGCAGTACCTCGCGTCGCAGTCGCGGCTCAAGATCAAAGTCAGACGTGAGTATAACTGGTTCCAGGCTGTTGATCAGCTGGTTAAGGTTAACGGGTACAGAGTGGACGATGCCATACACTCGGAGCTGGTGCAGTACCTCGCGTCGCAGTCGCGGCTCAAGATCAAAGTCAGACGTGAGTATAACTGGTTCCAGGCTGTTGATCAGCTGGTTAAGGTTAACGGGTACAGAGTGGACGATGCCATACACTCGGAGCTGCTGCAGTACCTCGCGTCGCAGTCGCGGCTCAAGATCAAAGTCAGACGTGAGTACAACTGGGTTTGTGATCAGCTGGTCAGCGTGAACGGGTACAGAGTGGACGATGCCATACACTCGGAGCTGGTGCAGTACCTCGCGTCGCAGTCACGGCTCAAGATCAAAGTCAGACGTGAGTATAACTGGTTACAGGTCGGCGATCAGCTGGTCAGCGTGAACGGGTACAGAGGGGACGATGCCATACACTCGGAGCTGGTGCAGTACCCCGCGTCGCAGTCACGGCTCAAGATCAAAGTCAGACGTGAGTATAACTGGGTTGGTGATCAGCTGGTCAGCGTGAACGGGTACAGAGTGGACGATGCCTTACACTCGGGGCTGGTGGAGTACCTCGCGTCGCAGTCGCGGCTCAAGATCAAAGTCAGACGTGAGTATAACTGGGTTGGTGATCAGCTGGTCAGCGTGAACGGGTACAGAGTGGACGATGCCATACACTCGGAGCTGGTGCAGTACCTCGCGTCGCAGTCGCGGCTCAAGATCAAAGTCAGACGTGAGTATAACTGGTTCCAGGCTGTTGATCAGCTGGTCAGTGTGAACGGGTACAGAGTGGACGATGCCATACACTCGGAGCTGGTGCAGTACCTTGCGTCGCAGTCACGGCTCAAGATCAAAGTCAGACGTGAGTATCTCCCTTTCACACTGTTTTATTAGGGAAAACTGCGTCGTTATATATATACTGTATGTTATATCGTTTTTGTGTTTTGTGCAAATAAAGCATTTTGTATTGTATTATATTTCGTCGCTCTGTTCTTCAGATATAATTCTAGTTAACCATGTAGTTTCTTCAAGCTACTGGCATTCATCGCACTTTTAGAGAAAATCGATTAAATCTATCGATTTCACTCTTTTTTTTTTTGTCTATGGCCACCCTTTCCTGTCGCCTGACAGATGGCCAAGTACCTACTCATTCTTTAACTTGCGCGGCATGATTCGCACGTTTTTTTACAAAAAACGTAAAATAATTGATAACTTCAGTGTTTAATGATGGGAAAACTAATTATTTCCCTACTTAAATTCAGTGATACACCGGGTGAGTGATTTTATGGTTTTTTTATGTGTCTTGATGTGATTGATTGACTGAGGTGTTTTTCACCTGATGCACCATTTTTTCCTTGACGGTGGGTCTACGACTCAATCCGCTGGAAAACCACACCATTTTTCCTTGATGGTCTCAAACCACTGGAAAGCCTGGAGGTTGACCGCGAGTCATCACGATGGCATTTTTGCATAGCAAAACATACGGTTCAAACTGGATCTATGTTATAAGTGTGCAATATATTCGCATAGGGCTTGCCCAAGCGATATATAACGTCTGGAGGTTATGCCGCGAGCTAACACGAAGACAAATGTTATATAATACAAATGGTTGCTGTCAATCTTTATTTCGTTGGTAATCGACCCCAGTCTTCCACGAAATACATCTTAGCCTAAACGATGCCCAAAAGTCATCAGTAACGTCTTGAGTTTATACCTTGACAAAATTTTATAAGAATATCTAATAAGTACCCGCTACCGATTTAAATAATCAAACAATTATTGGACACAACAGCACACAGCTCGACATAGACCTCTCTTTGTCTTATGATCTGTTTTTCACACGAACGTGTCATACCCAATGTATTCCTAAAAGTATATATAAAATTTCTACTTAGAAATAGATATGTTGACTGTTATTTGGTCGTTACTCGAACCACTAGACTATGTCACAAAGCTTACTAGCAGAAAAACAACTGTTGATTTGTGTCAAGTTATTACGCGAGAGCGTCATAATTTTCACCTATGCGATTCAATTTATTCGCTATAAGGTTACTGATAGGGAATACATTTATTTTTCCTCTTATATACGGTACGCGCCCCTTTTTCCTACGAAAAAGAAGTAACTCGAAGGCAATGCCACGAGATAATGATGTACCTACTAAAACATGGCTAAGATTCTACATATCATATCACATCAACAAGGAATATTTCATTAATTACGTAAATTTTGTATATTATACAAAATTGTATCTATTTGTGAATAACACTGTTGAAGTCATTGCTGAAACTTGCAACTAATCGCAACAGTGTGCGCAGTTTTTTTATACCATAGTAATACCCTAGCTTAAAATATACCCTTCAAAAATACAAGTAATTAATAATGCCAAATGCATAATATTACACGGGAAAACCGCAATATAAGTCACATTCTGTAAATAGAACGCACCAATATTAGATTTACAAATATTTTTTAAATCTACCTTCTTTCGATTTACATTTTATCGAACCATGGTGCAATTGAGTAGTGAAATGTCAATTAAATTTCACGTACCTATTTGCCTACAGGTGAATTAGAAAAATATACTGGTATACAAATACCGTATTAAATACAACCAAACCAACGCATTGTGCTTACTTAACATATGGAAAAAATGTTTCTTTATTGTACAAACATAAATGTTTGTACCTTGTATTTATCCTACTTTGGATACCCTGTATTTATAATACTTTTGAAAAACCAATTAACTGGTTGTGTTCTATGCAAGTTTCCCGTTATTCAGGAAGATTTTAGGACGTAAGTTCTTTATAGAAAGAAAAGATTCAAGACAAGATTTTGTTTACTTCTTTCTAGTAGATTAATATTATATTATATCATATAATGATAGACACCTGCTCCAAAGCTTACTTCAATACGCTTATGGTCTTACCTTAAAAAATCTTTTACAGTTTTTGATTTTTATTAAATAAAACAAAGGATAGAATGATTAGTCGATTTGACAATACATAACTTACCCAACCATTGGTTGCCCATCCCACCTCCCATAAAAAGGGGGAGGAGTGTACTGCCTGCAGGAATACATGTGTACCTATGTAGGTAGGTCTATACAGGCCAGATTCGTGCAAATATTGCGATTGGTCTATGAAAGTCCATCATTCAGAAAGAAACGAAGTAGATAATACCTAAATAATATCCTATTATTGAAAAATACAAGTATTTTCCTACTCGGAATGTTATTATTATTAAGTATAATTAATATAAATTAATTATTACTTACAATGTGATACTTTGATTATTCCATTTCATTTCATAAATTACCACATTACGACAAGAAATATAAAACATTATATTTTGAACACTAATAAATAAACCTATTTTGGGATTCACACTTATTTACCCAAACACATACATTTAACAAAAGCACATACATTAAGTGTTCAACTATTCCTTATTAGGAATTGAATATTATGATTTTTTTATTTGTAAAAATATGTAACCTCTGTCCTAAGGTTATTTAATTTCAATTCAATTGGAATGTTATGAAACGAACACGTATTGCGAGGATAAAATTACCAAAATATTTTGGTAGTAGGATAAACATATTCTTCAGACAGAATAACTTAAATGACTTATGCCATATAGATAATTTCATGAATATTTCCTACGCTGTCGGTATAAATGAAGGGTTAAAACGAGTAACATTTATATTTTTCTATACTAAACAATAGAAGATAATAAAATTATCTTAATTGGTGAACTATTTACTTCTTTTTTGATCAAACCTATTTAAATATTAGGTGGGATCTAAAATGTTAAATCTTATTAATAACTCGTTTGTTACGTATTTTACAAATACTTTTGAATTATCTCAGGACCTAACAAGGTTGCTGTTAGATTTTATGTGGGTAAAAAAGTTGTTAATTATTTACAGTAATGTAAGGAATACTCAATTAATTCGTTCTACGTAGATCCATACATTATGCGCCACAGTAGACAAAGCGTTTTATTATAAATATTGTATTTCGTTCCAATTTCAATGAAATTACTTACGAAATCAATAATCTTCTAACCAAATGTTAGATTTTACTTGACTTCGTGTAAAAAATGAAAACGAGTAAATCTTTTTTTCGCAATGTTTGATAACATTGTTTCAAAATAAGTCGGTACTCCTGAAAATAGTTAAATCTTGTACTTCCGCTTTTCAACCAAGTACAAGTTGTTAAGTGATAAATAAATTTGGTCCTATTCTAGTAGACATTGTTTAAATATTTAACAAGGAAATCAAATTATTTAATTTTATTTTGTCATGATTAGAAATACATGCAGTAACCTAATCAAAACATTATGTTCACCACGTTCACCACAAGAGTATCCTTGCAATTTACAAAAATTAAAAATTACCATAAACATTTTACATTAAAATAGAATGTGAAAAACTTCAATAGTTCAATATTATTATTATTATGACATACAAAAATAATATTGAGTTTTAGAACCAATAACAATATTGTTAGGAAGAAAATCTGTCTTCCCTCGTTCTGCAGGTACACAAAACTTTAAAATAATTAAATTGTCTGCCTATTAACATTCTGAGTATTTTGAATTGCTTTTTATCAATAAAAGCAATGAGAAAATATAAGTCATCAATAATAAAATTAAATTTATTTATTGATTATTATAATAATAAAATTAAGTGTAACCACATAAACGTAAATTTTACCGTTTTATTATTAAAAAATAATTAAATCAAGTATAAACACATAAACGTAATTATATTACCGTTTTGACCAAAGTGTTGTTATTATTTGAAAGCAGACATTGATTCTTTAGGACATTAATTCTGAATGTCTGACTTTTGACTGTTTTAGTGTTTTATTATTTTATAACCAAAATCCTGCATCATTAATTCGTTTATTTTAAAGTTCTTTGAGAAAAATAGCTTCAATAATTTAAATGCTTATTCAAAGACTATTTATTTATTCTATGTACATTGATTACAATTTAAGAATTATAATTCCTGTTTAAATAATTAAATTGGAAAATTTCGATGCTGTGTGTGTGAGTATACACGAAGTAAGCACAGTTAATTAAGTTCTTATAAAAATTAATAATTTACGCCTTAATTAACTTTTTATAGCGATTATTTCCATGATAACGTGAACCATATCAATAATCAAATATTTGTGTAGTTCAAAAATTATCCTACACGTATACGAGTTTACAGGTACACTATAATGTACCATTCAAACCGAACTTGGTGTAGTTTAGCCTGAAAAAGCTTTTGAAGCAAAACATTTTTCAGATGTGTTTATAATCTTTAATAACTTTATATTTAGTTGAGTCAACATCATCATCATCACTGCTGGCTCACAGCGCTCGATGATAATGTGAAGATTATGGTTAATATTTAATTACCAGAAATAGAAAGAAAACTATGTTTTCAGCACCTTTTTATTTCAACGCCTTAGAAATTGCTTGCAAATGTGTAATGCTTGTATAATTTTTGACATAAGTACAAAAACAAAGATAATCAGAACTTTTATCTTAATCGGGTTTGTGGTAAACCTATTTTAAGTAGTTAACTTAAAAATATGTTTAGAATAAAATAATTTAAAGTGAATGTACCTAATCCCTACACATAATCCAACTTATGTTTAAGGGCTGTCTGTACAACTGACTAATCTTTTCTATTATAATGTGTTGTGAAATACAACACAATATCTCTGAACATCTACATGGTTAACTAGAATTATATCTGAAGAACAGAGCGACGAAATATAATATATGATCAAACGAACTTACCAAGTGAAGTTCGATAGATATTATATGAGTCGCTCTGTTTGAAGATATAAGGTCCCTCCCACCCAAACCCAGTTATATAATAGAAAAAGATTAGATCTACTGCTATCTCTAAAGAATGAGTAGGTACTTGGCCATCTGTCAGGCGACAGGAAAGGGTGGCCATAGACAAAAAAAAAAAAAGAGTGAAATCGATAGATTTAATCGATTTTCTCTAAAAGTGCGATGAATGCCAGTAGCTTGAAGAAACTACATGGTTAACTAGAATTATATCTTCAAACAGAGCGACTCATATAATATCGATCGAACTTCACTTGGTAAGTTCGTTTGATCATATATTGTATTGTTATCAGCGGGTGAATTAAACCATGAAAGTGACCAACTTTTCCTAAGGAATATACTTAAAGTCTGCTGAGGGCACTTACGTTTGCACCAGAGGAGGTCGGAGTAGTTCACTCTCCTGCTAGGAATATTATATTGTTATCAGTAGGAGAATCAGGCGAAAGCGACCAACTTTTCCCATGGATTATAAAGTCTACTGATGAACCTTACGTTTGCAATGGAAGTCGTATTTCATCCTGCTAGGAAAATTATGTGCTTATCAGTGAGCGAATCAGACGAAAGTGACAACTTTTTCCAAGTAAAATAAAGTCTACTAATGAACCTGACATTTGCACTGAAAGTTGCCTTTTACCCTGCTAGGAATATTATGTTGTTATCAGTAGGTGAGTCAGACGTAAGTGACAACTTTTCCCAAGGAGCATAAAATCTACTGATGAAACTTACCTTTGCATTGGAGGTCGCAACCGCGTGCGTGCACCTAAAGTGATTATCTTGGAAACGGCGGACTTGAGCTGTTGTTTCCACTAAAGCAATCTGTTTGAAGAAAGTTTTAAGTAAACAAGGCTACAAGCCCAGTCCTCATTATACACACGATGTACCGGTTGCAAATTGACTAATCTTTACCAATTGATAGAATCAGTTTCATAATTTCGAAGTATGTACTAAAAAACAAAATACATGCATTCTGAATGTTTCACTTTAAATAATTAGTTTGTATTGAAGTCAGTGCATAAGTATGATAAATGGTCTTGTAAAGTGCAAAATGTATAATAGCTCTACAATTTGAATACGCTGACAAATTTTATAACCGACTTTTAGTGCAATAATGATAGCGTATTACTACAGATTGACACTAAGTACGATTTATTGGATTATAATAGGGGTCAATAAACCTGAATGGAGTTGCTTGGCGGACACTTGCGAAATGTTTAATGCATGTTACTGTACCGCTGATTTGCGGTTTGGCCATACAAGTAACAATTAAACATAGGCATTGTTTTCATCTCACACGTTCGCATATACCGTTTTGTTGGACGTATAATTAATTTGATGGAATAGGACATTGTGTAGCAATGCTTTTATATAATAATTCTTATCTTATACAGTGGAATAAACTTACTATTATAAGATTTGTATAAGCAATAAATTTTGGCAGATACGCCAATAAATCAGAAAGATACTATCTATCTTAAAATTATGAAAAAAGTAGGTCTTAGATGGTCGATTAAATCCGGAATGCCAGTAGATTATTGCGTAATCACATCTCAGCTTTCTTTCTTATTATTACGTGGGTATCATCTACACCGGTCAAATAGCATTATGTTAATTAATCAAAAACGTCAAGTGTTACGGCGGGCGTTGAGAACTTGAGAAGCAGCGACCGATTTTGCGTGTCGAGATAATCGAAAGCGCGTGGGCAATCTGGTTTCGAATCCTACGTCTCTTGCGTAAATGTAACAAATGTAATAAATAAAATATGAAGTCCATGATTCATGAAATATACAAATCACGCCTTTATGCCTTGCGGAGTAGGCATAGCGAATAGGGGGCGTTTCATTTCAAACGACCGTGAACGATCACCACAGCCACGTCCGACAAATACTTACTTATTTTGAAATAATATAGTAAAATATCCATCAGTATACGCAATCATGCGTTGATTAGGTTTTCGCCTAAAGCTGTAGGTAAATTAACTGCAGCTTTACATAATTGACCTCCACTTGCTGAGCCGTGGGATGCGAAAACTTTGATTAGGATGTCGCAAGATGTACAAAACTACAAATTTATGAACACGTTTGAATGAAGCAACGAAACATGAAAATAATTCGAATGAACAGGTACAAGATTTTAGTCAATAAACGCCTTAGAATACGTCTCTATTTTACGATTGCTGCAATCTATTAAATTCTAACTTTTCTCGTTTGTTTCAGATGTTGGGATGGTGCCAGTCAAAGAGTGAGTATCATTCAACAATGCAAATCATACTTAACACCAGCCTACGTATGTTTCGTAATAAATTATTCAATAGATAGATAGCATGTCCGTTCAATCATATCTGCCAGCTCATCGCGGTTTATCTCTCTAATCTCAAGTGTTGTCGAGATTATGCAAGAACACAATGCTAACACCTGCCATCTGCCTAACTGGTTGATAGTAAACATGAGCACAAACATCAATACACGAAAGATAAATTATACATTGATGATTGTTGAAAGGACGTCCTTGGTTTGCTGATGGACTGTTGTAGCATCACCGTTACTCCTACGCAATGGATTAGGTACTTTCGCTTTCAAAGCTAGTGCAAATTACTTGCCTAATTTGACATGATTAATGATTATTTGTTTGAACTGTACTAGGTGATAATAGGCGAGTCATTTAAATTTTATTTAAGCTATTTAACAAGAATGTTTGTTCATCCTAAAACGGTTCAACTGAAGACTATTGAGATCGAGATCGTAAAATCCATTTCGGGAGATGCAGATAATTTTCAAAATAGACAACCGAAGTATTCTCAACTACAAAATTCCGAACAGGATTCAATAATGTATTCGAATTTTTAATGCACTCACAGCGCTATATTATTCTCATAAATTGACAATTAGAAAATTGAAAAATTCATTAGCGATTCAGTTGGCAGAGCGGTGGAACTTTGATCCACAGTCCCGGGTTCAAGTCCCGGCAGTCGCAAGTGAATTTTTCAATTTTCTCGTGTTTAATTTAACTAGGATTCAATAAGATTAAGATTCTCTTTTTTTTAACAATACTATTACTTTTTCAGCAAAGCCCACGAGCCTCTGTCATGGCAGTTCATATCAGAGCGCGCGGCTTCTCTCGGCTCCGACGTGTCATCTTCCCCGACGCTATGCCACGATACTGAGCGGCTGAACGATCTGCGCCTCTCCATCCTTGTGCCGCCGAGAGCTAAGCTTGGATGCGGGTATGTTTGATTGCAGTCTTGGTTGATGTCAGTGTCATCATCCACTACGATGTGACACGACACTGAGAGGCAGAATGACCTGCGCCTGTCAATACAGGTGCCACCAAGAGCCAAGCTTGGATGCGGGTAGGTTTGATTGCAGTATTGGTTGATATCAGTGTCATCTTCACCGACGCTGTGCCACGACACCGAGCGACTGAATGACCTGCGCCTCTCCATCCTGGTGCCACCTAGAGCTAAGCTTGGATGCGGGTAGGTTTGATTGCAGTCTTGGTTGATATCAGTGTCATCTTCACCGTCGCTGTGCCACGACACCGAGCGACTGAATGACCTGCGCCTCTCCATCCTGGTGCCACCTAGAGCTAAGCTTGGATGCGGGTAGGTTTGATTGCAGTCTTGGTTGATATCAGTGTCGTCAGTCTTGTCATTTTCCCCAACGCTGTGCCACGATACCGAGCGGCTGAACGACCTGCGCCTCTCCATCCTGGTGCCACCTAGAGCCAAGCTTGGATGCGGGTAGGTTTGATTGCAGTCTTGGTTGATATCAGTGTCATCTTCACCGACGCTGTGCCACGACACTGAGCGACTGAATGACCTGCGCCTCTCCATCCTGGTGCCGCCGAGAGCCAAGCTTGGATGCGGGTAGGTTTGATTGCAGTATTGGTGGATATCAGTGTCATCATCCCCGACGCTGTGCCACGACACCGAGCGGTTGAACGATCTGCGCCTCTCCATCCTGGTGCCGCCGAGAGCCAAGCTTGGATGCGGGTATGTCTGATTGCAGTCTTGGTTGATATCAGTGTCATCTTCCCCGACGCTGTGCCACGACACCGAGCGGCTGAATGACCTGCGCCTCTCCATCCTGGTGCCGCCGAGAGCCAAGCTTGGATGCGGGTAGGTTTCATTGCAGTGTTGGTTGTTATCAGTGTCATCTTCCCCGACGCTGTGCCACGACACCGAGCGGCTGAATGACCTGCGCCTCTCCATCCTGGTGCCGCCGAGAGCTAAGCTTGGATGCGGGTAGGTTGATGCATAGGGTTAAAGCGTCTGCCAATACTGGGTGCCGCCGAGAACCGAGCATAATTCTAGTTGTAAATGCTCCAGCAAAGCAGCGTATTGTTCTAAGGTCAAACTCTTCAATTGGCTCACGACAAGTTTCCAACTAACAAACTAGCATTTGATGTGAAAGTCTTCACACTTATAACCAGCTTAATTTACTGGGTTAGACTGTGGGAACGACAAGTTATCATTCAACTGTCAGCTGTATATTGTATCTAGTCTATTTTTCATGATACTCACCCACAAGCAGTAGCGAATTGGCGATAGCGAGTTTAAAATTATTCAAAAGATATCATAATCTTAAAGCCTTTTAAGAATTAGCATGTAAAAGAAGAAAGTCCATAAATTTACTTAAGAATTGGGCATAAGTAAGTGGTTTCTCTATGAATAAACAAACGTATTTAAAAATATGAGCGTAAAGGGCATTCATAATAGGGTTTGCGTAACTTCTTTGTCTCATAAATACAATGTTATGAAATGCTTGTATTCTCTTGTTAATTTTATTAATTTTCTCTATTTCAGTATCTGCAAAGGTCCCGAGTGGAAGCCAGGTATCTTCGTGCAGTTTGTACGTGAGGGAGGCATAGCGCGGGAGGCGGGCTTGCGGCCTGGTGATCAAATCCTTTCGTGTAATGGACAAGACTTCGCAAACGTTTCTTTCAACGAGGTATATTAAATAATATTCATCTATTGCTTCTTTTTTGCGTATCGAATACAAAATAGAAAAATACATAATTCAAATGGAAATTAATGTGTCATTGTAAATTAACACACATTTCATGCATGACTGTCATGTTTTTAAGTATGAATGTGCACGCTCATGCAGATAGAACCAAAATGAAATATTGGTAAAAGGGTCATTTTTAAAAATCATCTTCATTTTGTACTGAAATAAAACGTGTGAATGGTGTGCCAAAAACTTTGCAAGCATGATCAGATCATATCATTTCCCTAAGGTACCAATGCAATGGTGGGAAACAAAAAAAAACATCCGCCATACAAAATTCACTAACAAATTTACAGACATTGTATTGTAGTTTTCCGCATTTAGACTCAAAATTCACAGATTTTGAAAGGGTTGATTTTTTTTCTCAGCCAGTCTGATCGTAATAAATAATAGTACATTGTATACGCGGGGAGAAAGAAACCGATTACTAACGAGGGTGTAGTTTGAGCCTCAATACACACGAGTTTGTAGTCGGACTTTCATCCGAGTAATACATAGTGCTTTATACTACACCTGCGGGGTCAGTTGTAACAGCCACGGGGTGAATTGAAACATCCGCAAAAAATAAACTATCTAGGTACACATTTCCAAACTCTCACATCCATAGGGCAGCGCAATATTTAAATTCAATAACTTTTGAAACTGAATATCTTTTAAAACTGAACAACCTTCAAAACTGATTAACTTGCAAAACTGAACAACTTACACAACTGAACAACTTACAAAACTGAACAACTTACACAACTGAACAACTTACAAAACTGAACAACTTACAAAACTGAACAATTTACAAAACTGAACAACTTACAAAACTGAACAACTTACAAAACTGAACAACTTAAAAAACTGAACAAGTTACAAAACTGAACAACTTATAAAACTGAACAACTTATAAAACTGAACAACTTATAAAACTGAACAACTTATAAAACTGAACAACTTACAAAACTGAACAACTTACTTACACAACTGAACAACTTACACAAATGAACAACTTACAAAACTGAACAACTTACAAAACTGAACAACTTACAAAACTGAACAACTTACAAAACTGAATAACTTACAAAATTGAACAACTTACAAAACTGAACAACTTACACGACTGAACAACTTACAAAACTACAAAACTGAACAACTTACAAAACTGAACAACTTACACAACTGAACAACTTATGAAACTCAACTGTCAACAACTTTTTAATACTGAACAACTTTTAAAACTGAACATCTTTTCAAAACGTAACAGCTTTTGAGACTGAACAACTTTTGAAACTAAACAACTTTTACACCTGAACAACTTTCACACCTGAACAACTTTAAAAACTGTACAACTTATAAAACTGGACAACTTTTTTATGACAACTTCAAAACTGATCAACTTGTGTTCACCTACCTACCCTATCAATTGTACTAAATTCTGTAAAAACTACCACGGGAGGAAAGTGATTTGTATGGTTAATTCCCTCCCGCTAATTTGTATGTTGAATAATGACTAACGTTCCCCACTATAAAGTGTAAAGCTATAGGTAAATTACTTTATACTATACCTGCATAGTAATTTATCTATAGCTTAACACTCTATAGGGGGGAACGTTAGTCATTGTTCAACGTACAAATTAGCGGGAGGGAATTAACCATACAAATCACTTTCCTCCCGTGGGAGTTTTTACAGAATTTAGTACAGTTGAACAGGTAGGTGACCACAAGTTGATCAGTTTTGAAATTGTCATTAAAAAATTGACCAGTTTCATAAGTTGTACAGTTTTTAAAGTTGTTCAGGTGTAAAAGTTGTTCAGTTTCAAAAGTTGTTCAGTCTCAAAAGTTGTTCAGTTTTGAAAAGATGTTCAGTTTTGAAAATTGTTCAGTATTAAAGTTGTTGAGTTTCATAAGTTGTTCAGTTTTGTAAGTTGTTACGTTTTGTAAGTTGTTCAGTTTTGTAAGTTGTTCAGTTTCATAAGTTGTTCAGTTTTGTAAGTTGTTCAGTTTTGTAAGTTGGTCAGTTTTGTAAGTTGTTCAGTTTTGTCAGTTGTTCAGTTTTGTAAGTTGTTCAGTTTTGTATATTGTTCAGTTTTGTATGTTGTGAAGTTTTGTAAGTTATTCAGTTGTTCAGTTTTATAAGTTGTAAAGTATTAATAGTTGTTTAGATGTAAAAGTTGTTCAGTTTCAAAAGTTGTTCAGTTTCAAAATACAAATGTTCTTTTTAGAAGTTGTTTCGTTTTGAAAGTCAATCAGTTTTAAAGGTTGTTCAGTTTTAAAAGATATTCACTTTTGAAAGTTATTGAATTAAAAAATTGCGCTGCCGTATGCATGTGAGAGTTTGGAAATGTGTATCTAGGTAGTTTATTTTTTTCGGATGTTTTAATTCACCCCGTTGCTGTTACAACTGACCCCGCAGGTGTAGTATAAAGCACTATGTATTACTCGGGTGAAAGTCCGACTACAAACTCGTGTGTATTGAGGCTCAAACTACACCCTCGTTAGTAATCGGTTTCTTTCTCCCCGCGTATACAATGTACTATTTCTCAAACATGCTAGGAAATATGACAATTTCTTTCAAAAAAACAATCCAGAAAGTTTGACATTGTCTGTGATTTTGTAATTTCTGAACGACTTCTTTTTTACACGCCTGCAATGGATTTCAATACAACTTTTCTGGCGCGTTATCGAAATCGTTCAGAAATTACAAAATAAAAAAGAATAACTCCAAATATGAACTAACTGAAGACAAGGCTGTATAATTTTATAACCCTTGCCTATCCTAAATGGACCAATAGAATAAAAAAAGGAATGAACTAACATACATATATAATGGCTGAATAGCAATGAATGATGTGCCTTGCTAAAGGCCTATTTATTAAAAAATACATAATTGGTAGAAAAACTTAGAAAAACAAACAAAATGGGTGGGAAAACGTGAAAACTTTCATGATTGGGGCTGTTGTAATTGCAGTCTCTTTTCTAAAACGGAATAAAGATGAGAGTAGTATTGAAATGCATTGCACGCCGCCAAACATGAGGGGTGCATAATATGAGCTGGCTGAAGCCAAACTGACCGTGTAAAACATTTTTTATAAAGTACGTAGGTACATAGTTTTTGGTATTTCCTAGCATTTTTTGAGAAAAGCACTATGTAAGCCTACGGCTCGGACTTCAAACTCTACTCGTCCAGCAAAGCCTTGTTTTCCCGGCCTCGACAACAATGTACTATTTCTCAAACATGCTAGGAAATATGACAATTTCTTTTAAAAAAACAATCCAGAAAGTTTGACATTGTCTGTGATTTTGTAATTTCTGAACGATTTTTTTTTTACACGACTGCAATGGATTCCAATACAACTTTTCTGGCGCGATATCGAAATCGTTCAGAAATTACAAAATAATAAAAGAATAACTCCAAATCCACATCTTGCCTTAGTAATCAGTAAAACAACTTTTTATATTAAATTACTGTAAAATAAATTAAAATCTTTATAATTTCCTAGCATTTTTTTGAGAAAAGCACCATGTAAGCCTCGGGGAAAATGACTTTGCTAGACTCGTATAATTAAAGTCCTCGCCTGCGGCTCGGACTTCAAACTCTACTCGTCCATCAAAGTCTTATTTTCCGTCCTCGTCAACAATCTACTAATGCAGGTGTAGTATAAACCATTTTCCTTTTGTTTTCAGGCCATATCAGCGATGAAAGTGTGCGGTCGGCTGGAGCTAGTCGTCCGCGAGGGCGCCGGCATCGAGCTGGTGTCCCCCGAGAGTTCAGGGTACAACAGTTCAGCGTCATCAGCTGCTGGGGAAAGGAGTCCAGCTCCTCCGTCACAGCTGATCCCCCTGGCACCTCCTGCGGCGCTGAGAAGACGACTCGCCAGCGTGGCTGAGGAGGCCGCTGATAGGGCTGATAGGTGAGTAACAAAGTTACGTGTAATTGCGCACATAAAGAATGGACAGCTTCACAGCTCAGCGTCATCGGCAGCTGGGGAGAGGAGTGCAGCGCCTCCGTCACAGCTGATCCCGCTGGCGCCTTCTGCGGCGTTGAGACGACGACTCGCCAGCGTGGCTGAGGAGGCCGCTGATAGGGCTGATAGGTGAGTAACAAAGTGAATGGACAGCTTCACAGCTCAGCGTCATCGGCAGCTGGGGAGAGGACTCCAGCTCCTCTATCACAGCTGATCCCCTGGCGCCTCCTGCGGCGTTGAGGAGACGACTCGCCAGCGTGGCTGAGGAGGCCGCTGATAGGGCTGATAGGTGAGTAACAAAGTGAATGGATAGTTTCACAGCTCAGAGTTTTCAGCTGCTGGGGAGAGTAGTCCAGCGCCTCCGTCACAGCTGATCCCGCTGGCGCATCCTGCGGCGTTGAGAAGACGACTCGCCAGCGTGGCTGAGGAGGCCGCTGATAGGGCTGATAGGTCAGTAACAAAGTGAATGGACAGCTTCACAGCTCAGCGTCATCGGCAGCTGGGGAGAGGAGTCCAGCGCCTCCGTCACAGCTGATCCCCCTGGCGCCTCCTGCGGCGTTGAGAAGACGGCTCGCCAGCGTGGCTGAGGAGGCCGCTGATAGGGCTGATAGGTCAGTAACAAAGTGGCCTACACTTGGGTAGAGAAAGATTGGACAGCTTCATACCTCAACGTCATCGGCAGCTGGGGAGGAGTCCGGCGCCTCCGTCACAGCTGATTCCCCTGGCGCCTCCTGCGGCGTTGAGAAGACGGCTCGCCAGCGTGGCTGAGGAGGCCGCTGATAGGGCTGATAGGTCAGTAACAAAGTGGCCTACACTTGGGTAGAGAAAGATTGGACAGCTTCATACCTCAACGTCATCGGCAGCTGGGAGAGGAGTCCGGCGCCTCCGTCACAGCTGATTCCCCTGGCGCCTCCTGCGGCGTTGAGAAGACGGCTCGCCAGCGTGGCTGAGGAGGCCGCTGATAGGGCTGATAGGTCAGTAACAAAGTGGCCTACACTTGGGTAGAGAAAGATTGGACAGCTTCATACCTCAACGTCATCGGCAGCTGGGGAGAGGAGTCCGGCGCCTCCGTCACAGCTGATTCCCCTGGCGCCTCCTGCGGCGTTGAGAAGACGGCTCGCCAGCGTGGCTGAGGAGGCCGCTGATAGGGCTGATAGGTCAGTAACAAAGTGGCCTACACTTGGGTAGATAAAGATTGGACAGCTTCATACCTCAACGTCATCGGCAGCTGGGGAGAGGAGTCCGGCGCCTCCGTCACAGCTGATTCCCCTGGCGCCTCCTGCGGCGTTGAGAAGACGACTCGCCAGCGTGGCTGAGGAGGCCGCTGATAGGGCTGATAGGTCAGTAACAAAGTGGCCTACACTTGGGTAGATAAAGATTGGACAGCTTCATACCTCAACGTCATCGGCAGCTGGGGAGAGGAGTCCGGCGCCTCCGTCACAACTGATCCCCTTGGCGCCCCCTGCGGCGTTGAGAAAACGACTCACTAGCGTGGCTAAGGAGGCCGCTGATAGGGCTGATAGGTCAGTAACAAAGTGAACGAACAGTTTCACAGCTCTGCGTCATCGGCAGCTGGAGAGAGGAGTCCAGCGCCTCCGTTACAGCTGATCCCGCTGGCGCCTCCTGCGGCGTTGAGGAGACGACTCGCCAGCGTGGCTGAGGAGGCCGCTGATAGGGTTGATAGGTCAGTAACAAAGTGGCATAAACTTGCGCAGATAAAGGTTGGAGCCCGAATCAGTAACGTTATTGTTGATGCTTTTCATATGTCATATTTTATGGCAAAGAGGCAAATTATAAATTGGGATCCATTCTGTATCTGCGCAAGCCATGTTATTGGTCATAATTCGAAGCATGGCACGTGCACGCGGAGACATCTTTCACAACAAACTCGGCGTCATCACTGACCAGCAGGCAACTAGACTTAGGCCTCCCTGCCGGCCTTTTCGACGCGTGTTGAAAAAGTTTCCATTTCTTTTAATCACTGCAGCAATTTGAGGTGACTAAGGTTATGCGCCTACACATTATGGAACAGACCGAAAGTATTTTAGTCCTGTTAAATTCTAGCAAGCTAATGTTTCAATTCTATTCTTCCATCTGTAAGCCTTTTCTATTTTCTGGTCGTTTAAGTATTTTATTTATTGTTCCAGATTAACAATAAACCGACTGAAGAGAAGAACGTGGGACAGCTTAGACTTCGACTGGAAGACTGGAGACATCCACAACTTCGACGCGCCATCGGACATCGAACCCGACTACGACTGCCCGAGCATCCCCAACAACCCTCACACCTACGAGAGCAAAAGCACCAAGACCGCTAACAACAAAAAAGACTTTGTGACAGCACCCTCGAATAGAACTATAATAAACTTGACGGAAGACGGTGCCACGATACAGTGTAGTTATGACAACCAGTCGCCTAGAAAGTTTCAAGGGAATAATAATAGGGACAGTGATAAAAAGACGATAGTGGTGGAAGTGCATCACACGAGCAACACTGCTTGCGGGAAGACGCAGGTGCACCACTCCAGTAGTGCTACTTGTGGGAAGACGCAGTGCAGCTTCCCGCCGCCGCCGAGCCAGGAGCCGACGGATACCACCAGCCTGTCCAGCACCAACACGCTCTCCAACGCCATCGCTGAGGAGATACAGAGGCGGAAAATGGTATGTGTAATTCGCTTCCCTAGATGAGTCGTCATTATCAAGTTTATGCTATGCTCTTGTCGATGTAGCAATTTCCATTCTTGTCTATGAGTAGGAAACTGTAAATACCCTTTGGTCTACAATGGACAGATTCTATTTTGGACATCATATTCTAATTTGGACAGATTCTACTTTGGACAGATTCTATTTTGGACAGATTCTGCTTTGGACAGATTCTGCTTTGGACAGATTCTACTTTGGACATATTCTACTTTGGAGAGATTCTACATTGGACAGATTCTGCTTTTGATATGGGTCTTTTCATCCTACTTCCTACTAATATTATAAAGGCGGATGTTTGTGTGTGTGTTTGTTACGACATCACGCTAAAACGGCTGATTAGATGGATATGAAATTTTGCACTTTAGAAGAGTATCTAGAATAACACATAGGCTACTCTTTACCACGGGAAAATGTCTTATTCCTACGGGATCGCGCATCCATACTAATATTATAAATTCGAAAGTAACTCTGTCTGTCTGTCTGTCTGTCTGTCTGCTACGCTTTCACGCCTAAACCACTAAACAGATGTTGATGAAAATTGGCATGAACATAGATGATAACCTGAGAAAGGACATAGGCTAATTTTTCCGCGGAAAAATTCCGTTGGAAAATTGAAAATCCAAAAAACGATTTATTCAGACGCCCAAAACTACCTACAAAAAGAAAACACACAAGTATTCGTGGTTGATATTGCTCTGCAGGTTTTGTCAGGCGCTCATAAAAGATAGTAATATACTTAGGTATCATCAAGATCTTGCTACCAAAAAAAACTTTGCATGTTGATTTGTCCGATTGCAATAGTTCATGAAAAATGGGATGATGAATGCCTACGTAGGTGTATGCCTATCAGAATGGCCATCGCGCGCCATATAAAACATACTAAACGTATCAAAACTTTCTTTTGACACAAAAAGGAGTTACATAGGACGCCAAGTGTCACGCGCAATCCAAACCTCCATACTATACTTATACAATTATACGGGGTGTTAGGGACGGTGTACCGAAAACACTTTAATGCCTTAACCACTGAACCGATTTTGATAAAATTTGGCACAGAGATTACTCATACACCGAGAACGGACATAGGCTACTTTTGCTTCCACTTGAGGGTCTGGAACACCCGATGTAGACCATCAGACGCACCACCAGGAGCCCAGCTAAACTATTAGGGATACACATATAACTCCAAAACAAAAGTTGTTCAGGCTGATGGGACGCCTCTGCTAGCGAAAAGTCAACGAAGGTTTGCAGTACCTGATGTAAACTATCAGGTGCACCAACTGGAGCCCACCTAAACTATAAGAGATACAGATATAACTCCAAAACAAAAGTTGTTCAGGTTGATGGGACGCTTCTGCTAGCAAATAGACAACGAAGGTTTATAGAGTACCTGATGTAGACCACCAGTTGCACCACCAGGAGCCCAGCTGAAATATAGGATATACAGATATGAATCCAAAGCAAAAGTTGTTCAGCATGATGGAACGTTTCTGCTGGCATCTGTTGGCAATGCAACTATGGTTTTAAAAATGTATTTCCAACAATATTTGCGTGATGATTATCTAGAGCGTGAAGATTTTTAGGATGCTGGCAATGCTGGTAAGGAAATCAGAATTTTGAACAGGTTTAAAGAATGAAACGATACGAAGTTCGCGGGTACCAGCTAGTATTCCAATATTTTTGCAAAGGTGGCGGGACTGAGCCGAGTCGCGTTTTAAACGTTTTCGCCGAAAACTAACAGCGACATCTCTTGGCGAGTAATGATTTCTTCCCGCGGAATAATAGTTTGCAGCGGGTGAAACCGCTGACGGGCAGCTAGTTTATCATATTTCTGAAGAAGGTAAGGGTGTGCGGTACATTACTTTTGGTAAAGGGATCAAAATATAAAACTAGCAGTTATATTAAACCAATCTTTATTTATTTATTTATAACGATCAATTTACGATGAAAAATAATCAAATAAATTTTTTGATGAAAATGTATTTTTTGGAAAATTTTTGGATGAAATAGAACAGGCTTGGGCGAAATAAAAAGGCTTGCGAAATGAAGCCCTACACAGTGATTCGAGGCTCAAAAATAGCCTCTTCCATTATTCACAAGAGTGTCGATCCCGTGACAGAAATTTTGACAAAAAATACAAAAAGGTTATGATTCAACTTAAAAATCACGAAATATCAGTCACAGATTTTTAAAATATGACCATGTAAAATTATAATAAAAGATAAATCTAGACACACGGCAGTGTGTCCGCCAAGTTCGAGCGACACACCGGCCGTGGGTTATATTACACGAACCATTTCGGGCCAAGTTCGACCCACCTATAACTCAAAATCTATTTTATCTACGCATATGAAATTTCTAGTATCTGTTGAGATCTACTTACTCATCTAAAATACAAAATTTCATTAATGTACCTATTGTAGGTCTTGAGATATTGACGTCAGAAAATCGCTATTTTTACTATACACTCACTGACTGACTGACTCACTCACTCATCAAAAACCTAGACCACTTCCATTGGTCGTATTGACTTGAAATTTGGCATAGGGGTAGGTCTTTAGGTCAAGGTAAAGGAAAAAATCTGAAAATGGCCAAGTGTGAGTCGGTTTTAAAAATAATGAAGGTGTAAATTCATACCACTAAGGAACTAATACAAAAAAATTATCTATATCTTCCAATGGTCGTACCGACCTAAAATTGCAACCGACCGAAAACCTTACAAAAATAAATGAAATCCCACCCAAAACATAAATGTGAAAGGCTGCCAAGTTCGACAATATTGGATGCTTCGCCTATAAAGAAGTGAGATCTAAATAAGTACCAAGTTCCATACACAGACCTCAGTTAAAAATAGTTACAGGAATGCACACTTGATTTTCCGCAGTTTGGAAAGTAGATTCTGAATAAATATCATATTAATACCTAAAATTCTAATACTTACAAAAACGCAAACCTGTTTTTTCAGCAGTTTCCTTTCCTACTTTTTAATGATATAACTTGGCAAGTTTTAATAGAAAATTATATACTTGACTCATTGCGTTTTGTAGGTTTATAAATAACAAAGTGTGTGAAAACTTGCCAAGTTATATCATTAAAAAGTAGGAAAGGAAACTGCTGAAAAAGCAGGTTTGCGTTTTTGTAAGTATTAGAATTTTAGGTATTAATATGATATTTATTCAGAATCTACTTTCCAAACTGCGGAAAATCAAGTGTGCATTCCTGTAACTATTTTTAACTGAGGTCTGTGTATGGAACTTGGTACTTATTTAGATCTCACTTCTTTTATAGGCGAAGCATTCCAATATTGTCGAACTTGGCAGCCTTTCACATTTATGTTTTGGGTGGGATAACTTTTTACGTATACATAACCTATCAATTATGTAATATACGTCACATAATTAATGGGTTATGATTGATTGCTGATTTCAACTTACATTATTTTTTAATTATTGTTCATTAAAGAGAAGACATGTTTTATTTGATTATTTTTCATCGTAAATTGATCGTTATAAATAAATAAAGATTGGTTTAATATAACTGCTAGTTTTATATTTTGATCCCTTTACCAAAAGTAATGTACCGCACACCCTTACCTTCTTCAGAAATATGATAAATGAAAAGACCAATATCAAAAGAAGAATCTGTCCAATGTAGAATCTGTCCAAAGTAGAATCTGTCCAAAGTAGAATCTGTCCAAAGCAGAATCTGTCCAAAGCAGAATCTGTCCAAAATAGAATCTGTCCAAAGTAGAATCTGTCCAAATTAGAATATGATGTCCAAAATAGAATCTGTCCAATGTAGACCTACTTGATTCAGAATAATAACAGGATGAGGGAGTGGTAGAATCAAATATGCGATTGTTCGTGATTTATTAACCAAGGCTAGACGAATAATTATTATCACTTTGGAGAGAAACACGTTATAAAGCCTGCATCCTGTCACGAATTAGTTTAATAGTATTTTGTAACTCGGCAAGAAACTTTCTTTAATACATTCAATTCAGCATGATACATAAATTAGATACTACAAAAATGCAATAAAAAATACCCAAAATTATTTTTGTTTCAAAAATTGTCATTTCTGACCTAAAATACAAGTGAAACATTCTATTTGAAGTACTTATATACTTTGTCAAGGACCATATAACCCCTTAGGACCATATAAGGGGTTATATACACTCACCGGCACAACTAATCGGCCACCAATCTGTAATGGTATATTTCATGTTGATTATTAGAAATATAAATATAAAAATATTTATTTATCTAATAAAATACGAAATGTAAATAGTAATAGATAATAATATAAATTAACTAATTTACAACTTATATTAACTGTAATTATCAATGTTATAAATATTAAAAAGTATTTCATGCTAATGCAGGTGGCCGATTAGTTGTGCCGGTGAGTATATATGGTCCTTGACTTTGTTAAAATATATATAATAAATTAATAAGTAGGTTAGGCTACCTACTTCGCGGGACATGTGAATTAAAATTACAAAACTATTGTTCGCAGAACAAGAAGAACTCTAATCCAGAAACCCCTAGTAATAACGTGAACCCAACGAAGAAACCAAATATCCTCAAAACGATAGACAACGAGAAGACGAAACAACACAACGCGCTCATGGATGAGTTCAAGAAAGTGCACAGGAAGATGTTCGCCAATCAGGAGAAGACGGAAGAAGAGAATAAGAATGGACAAGATGACACTGATAGCCTGGTAAGTGATTAGGTATTTGTTTATGAAGTTATAATAATAAGAAACAACACAACCCGCTCATGGATGAGTTCAAGAAAGTGCACAGGAAAATGTTCGCCATTCAGGAGAAGACGGAAGAAGAGAATAAGAATGGACAAGATGACAACGAGAGCTTGGTAAGTGATTATTTAACTTTGAATAATAATAAGAAACAAACTACGCGCTCATGGATGAGTTCAAGAAGGGGAACCACAATGCACGACATACTCAATGCACAGCAGGTTAAGGCACGGCAGCGTATTGTACAGCAGATCATTGTACGACATGATGGATGGATGGTCTTGAATTACGGGCCCGGACCAATAATGTACAGTACAGGGGTGCAAATGGAATCAAAACAAATGACGTCACAGTGGATGTAGTGATGTGATAGTGTTGACTTTGATCGACTTATCGAATAGTTATTCGAACATGACATGCAAGGCAACCTACGGAGGGGGGACGGGGGGGCGAAGCCCCCCCACAAGGGGGGTTTGGGGGGTGCAGCCCCCCGCGGTAAAAAAACACATTTAACGCAAATCCGACACAGTAGGTTAGGTTAGGTTAGGTTAGAACAGTGACCCCCTGGAGCGAACGAAGTGAGCGACCAAGCTTACTTAAGAATAAATTAAATATAAAAACAATATCGATTAAGTTAGAAATGTATATAATATTATCGATCTAGTCACATCACTATTCTACCACACCACGTGATGTCTCCAATCATCATGTCGTGCAATCCACCCCTGTGCACTTTCGGTACAGGGTGATGGATGGCGACATTGTTTTGATTCCATCCACCTTGTCGTGCTCCATCACGTCGTACATTACTCTGACGGCTAGTATTATGGTGTACAATACTATGTTGTACATTGTAGCGACTCTTCAAGAAAGTGCACAGAAAAATGTTCGCCAATCAGGAGAAGATGGAAGAAGAGAATAAAAATGGACAGGATGACACTGAGAGCCTGGTGATTGTTTAGTTTTGGAATGAATAATAATAAGAAACAACACAACGCGCTCATGGGTGAGTTCAAGAAAGACGGAAGATGTGAATATCAATTGACGAGATGACAACTCGAGTGTGGTGAGTATGATCTCATGGACAAGTTGAAGAAGGTACACACAAAAACGTTCACCAATCAGGAGAAGACGGAAGATGTGAATATCAATGGACGAGATGACACCGAGAGCCTGGTAAGTGATATATATATATTTTTTAAGTAAGTATGTGATTTTATACATACAAATATTGCAACGAAGTTTCCCGTTGATAATTTTACCTCTTTCGACCCTGTCACCGTAATTGTTCATAGTTCAGTTGTTATTTTATGTAATGGCAGCTTACAGCACAGCAGCGGCTTTAAGTATTCCTTCGATATTACTGTCGCTTCATCCTTTCACAGTAACAGCAAATAAATCATAATTTCTCTAAGTATGTTATTGTAAAGAAAAAGGTATTGGCAATCGCACACTATTTGCTTGTGGGATACGATGGTCCGGTGCGATGGCCGGGTCATTCTAGTTATTGTAAATATAAAAGTTTTTAAATATCGATATGGTTACTATAAGATGATGTCTGTTACCTAATTACGCAATAGGTTTAGATGAAAGTTTCTTGAAGTAGTCCTTCAATAAATCAATAACCGACTTGGCATCACACAGATCTCACAACTTTTTACAGTAGAAGAACTGAGAGGCGAGACTTGGTTCTTTTTACAAGTGAATGTTTCTTGTGGGATTGTAATTTCATATACATACATACATACATACTTATATCACGCCTTTATCCCTTGCGGGGTAGGCAGAGCGTCAACGGCCGTAATTTCATATTAAGAACTATATTCCATATTTATTTCAAATTTTTATCATTTATTTTATTAAAAACTTACATTAACAGTTAAAACCAAACATGTAAGCCTTAGGTCTAGGTTAAATCACAAGCGTATTCTTATAGTCTAGGCGAAAATAAGAAAAAAATTAAACATCATATCTATTGCGATACGACTCCTTGTGATTGTTCGATAAAATGTCCTGCTGATGCTAGAAATTTATTTTCAGTTGATGCAAATATGTCAATATCTACGCTGCTGATTATTTTATTTAAAAGTGATAAAGCTTCTATCAAAGGGGTAGTTGAATGGGATTTGGTTCGCCCGTAACTCACGTGAAACATTGGCATTTGACGTGGACGCAGGTCGTGGGTATGGTGAGGAGGAACATAGAAAGGTATTTGGCCCAGTAGATAAGGATTGGTAACATGCATACTTTAGAAGTTACAGCTGGAACAAATTATGGCTGAAAAACGCCCCTTTTAAAAGCAGATACCTCAAGACAGAAACATTTTAGAGAGTTTGTTTCAAAGAAACCTCCTCTTAGTTTTAAAAGACCTATTCAACGATACCCTACTCAATATTACAGAAGAAAAAAAAACATTTTTGCCCCTCTTTCACATGTATGGGAAGGGAGTCCAAAAAACATTTAATATATTTTTTCTTAACATTTCTAAACTTGGGTTAACACGATCTATCTTCACACCAAATTTGATGTCGATAGATCTAAAACTGACGGAGTTATGAGGGCGCGGCAAACAGACAGACAGACAGACTTGACGAAACTATAAGGGTTTCTAGTAGACTACGAAACCCTAAAAACGGAACTGTCCTTGGATCAGCCAGCTTAAACTCACTGTACCTACTATTAAACATATCTTCACCACCCACCCCTAGTTAACAGCATTTGTTTCAGGATGTTTATAATTAGTAGTTACTACGGTTAATGAATACCTGAAATGGTTTATTTAATAGTATTGTGTAGGGTATCGTTAAACCTAAAAATAAGGGACGGTCTCTTGAGAACAAACTCAGTTCAATGTTTCTGTTTCGAGATAGCTAGGTATTTGCTTGTAAAGGATCTCCCCTTTTAGAAGCATAACTCAAAAACGATTAAAGTTACAAGATGTTTTTTTTGTCTAAGACATGTAGCTAATATTATAAGCTCACAAGTCGCCAAGATATTGTTTCTCTTGAATCTATTGTGTGAGCTGTGAGGTGAGATAACTCCTGAAGTAAGAGTCCAGAACTTGATTACTTTTAGTTGATCTCCTAGTTACAGAACGCCTATGCTCTCTAAAATCTCTTATTGACTGAAATATGTATGTATGCGTATAGTTAGTTGGACCCCCCGACCATGCCCCGATCACAAAATTTAACCCTTTCAGGGTTTTTGCGACTGCATTTGTTACATAGCCAGGGTTGATACCTACTGTCAACAATCTCAAAGTATAAGAATATCAAAACAGTAAAATCTGACACCAAATACCTGCCCAGAAGCAGAAGAGCTGCTACCTACCCTAAATGAAAAATTAACAATCGATTTAGGCCCTAAGTGATGCAATGGATGCCTATAAACACAGGGCGCCAAATTTATTTTCAAAGGAAGTAATCTAAAGTCAAACCATTTTTACTGATGTCTACCTATTTTTTCACTGCTCTGCTAGCTGCCTCAGACACAGAAGCTCGTGCTGTAACATACGTTACTGAAATGCGTTGAATATTCGATAAAATCTACTTATAGTAAACCGCCAAATTACCGAGTATGCCAGAAGCATTATATTATATCAACTAAAATGGACAACTAAATGTGACGCTATTTAAAACTGAACAGCTAAAGAGCATAGGTATATCAAGCAAAACGTGTGTGATGTGATGTATGTCGATTTGGTATTTGTCGTCGCAATATCGTGATGTCTCTATCTTTTCGTACTGACGTTCAATCGCAGCAGCGTTTCGTGCCATTGCTGTAAAGTCTGCACTCTCTGTTTTAACTCTCTGAAATCATGTCTGAGTTTCACTAACTCAAGGCGTGAACTCACCTAATAGCATTTTCTGTTTCTCTCTGAAATCTTAGTTTTTTGAAGATACATACATGCAGAGTGACGTAGGTAGTGGTCAACACAGATAAAGTGAAGGTCGCATAACTAAGCCCACTGAAAATCCACAATCTGTGCTGCTGCAAACTATATCTAAGTATTACATAACACACTTCGCATCGCATGCGTGTATTGAAAGCAATGCAATAACATTTTTTGATATCCTCTGAAGCTACAAAAAGGTTAAATCTTCGTGGAAAATTGCTATCATACCATGACAATGCGTTATTATGTCTAATAGCGGCGTAAGTTAATCCCGAATTTAGTCAAAATACTTCGGATCGTCATACCGGTACCAAATTTTAGTATGTCAATAAACATGACATAAGCTCTAGAAAACCGCCGGGAGACAAGCTGATGAGGGCCTGTCTCCCGCAGAAATGACGTCATCAAGATGGCGGCCGCCGCATTTAGAAAACTGCAAATTGTTTGAAAACTTTAAGTTACATTGTCATGTGCATGGTATCAAATGAAAGCTAATTAATTGTTCTACACATTTGTCTTGAACTACGACCAGGTACATAGCATGATTTCGAAATTAAAAGACTTTATGTAAAAAAAAACAGCAAATAGTTTATTTGTGTGGCTATAGAATTCAAAATAATCATTTTAAACAAAAGTGATATAGAAGAAAAGTAACGTTCAATGCAATAGCTACAAAAATCTAAAAGCACTTTCTTGTTCGGATAAAGAGAACTTAAGTTACACTGATTTGAGTACAACGCTATCTCTTTCCGCGCCACTACTATTTGTAGTATATGCACGGGTATGGTGTCAAATATAAGGTAATTAATTGTTCTGCATTATTCTTCTGAAGCACAACCAGCAACATAGCATAGTTAAAGAATTAATATTAAAAAAAGAACTTTGAAACCAATTTTTATGGGGTTATAGAAACTCAAATAATACTTACTTACTACGCTGACACAGCGACCTAAAGTGGATTTTGGCCTCCGATGCAACTGCACGCTATACTTCCCATCAGGCTTTTGGAGTTCTGCGCAGTTTGCTTCCAATCAGGCTTTTGGAGTGAGTGCAGGTCCTTCAGAATTTGGTCAGTCCAGCGATATCTAGGTCGTTCGACAGGAACTCCGATACAGGTTAAAGGGTTTGGAGGTCTAAAAATGCATTGAAAAAGGCTGGGAAATTTCCGAACCCGAGACACGTTCTCTCTCTCTTCGTATGGGACACCGAGTCGTTCAACGACCCGATGAGATGCATTAAAGAGGTGAGACTAAGATCTTATGGAGAAATAAACGACACTCAAAGAGAACATGATGGACACAATGATGCGAAATAGATGTAGAAGAAAGGAGAAATCACAAAATTCTAGCGGAACAAGATAAAGAGTGGTACGATAAAGTGCACACAAGATGCAAGAATACTATAAGAAATGCGAAAAAACACCACCTAAAACGCAAAATTGGAGAAATAAAGACACTAATTAGATCAATTTCGTCAGTCCAGCTATATCTACTTATACGTAGGTTGTCCGACACGACGCTTACTCGTCGGCCGACCCCTTCCATCTGCTCGACGTGGCCAAGCCAGCCAGCGCAGCCTATCGGCTTCACTCTCCCCGATGATGTTGGGCGATGATTTTCTCTATCTCCGTGTTTTTCTATTTCTAAAAGTTTCATGCTCATTCTGAGTTGGTCCCAGGATTTTCCGTAGAGCTTTTCTTACTCCGTCAAGGATAACGTCCATGTTTCGCATCCGTACATTATTAGGCCTTAAGGTAAGACCTGAGCATGCAGTTCACGGCCTACCCCGGGTACAACTTCTATGCCGTCATGAGGAATGTGGTAAGTTGGTTGAGGGATTTAAAATTGAGTTATGCTAGGTTTTATAGCATGAAAAATCAGCATATGACGGTCTTGTAAATACGAAACCTTGTTATCCTGCAAGTTTCGATTTCAACACATTGTGCAGGGCTGCTAAGTACCTTGGGGCATTCTGGACGCGAATGTTGATTTCGTCGCACTTAAATTTGTTCACCCCTTTGTAGGAGGTGTCATTGGCTATAAGGTTCTTTCTCTTAGTCTTGGCGCTCTTGAATCTTCTCATGTGGAGGTACTCTGTCTTGTCATGGGTTACCGTGGGACTTACTTTACTTCATTCTTCCTCCGGTGTACTGGCCATTGCTCTCACGTCTGCAGCACTTCTACCTATTAGGGCCAGGCCGTCGGCATAACCTATTATTTTATGCGTTCCGTTTAACTCCACACCATCAACGAACTTTTTGGACCACGTATTTGAGCATCAAGTTAAACAACATAGGTGATAGCGCGTCTCCTTGTTTAAGCCCTGTGTCCACTTCAAAAGCATCCGAGAGACAAGAAGACAGTACTTTGTAGGCAGTCAGGAGTAGCGCTATAGGTACCATTATAGTTGGAGAATTTATTTCAAGAGCTTCTTTTAAGAATTGGGTAGATAACTCCCATATTCCACTCTTTTGGCAGTTTTTCTTCCTTCTAGAGTATCAATATTCTCATTTGCGACTGTAGTGCTCCTCTGCCATACTTCCACAGTTCTACCGGCATGTCGTCAATCCCTGGACATTTGTTGTTCTTCAGGTGCATAATAGCTTTCCACTTCACATAAATCTCGCTAATTTAGACTGAAAACTACCAGCAAGCAATTTAGCAGGGCCTTAAAATATTTGTACCGTTCAGTTTTCAGCTTCTCCGGGTCAGAAACGAGATTTCCTTCGTCATTTTCAAGAAACTGAGCGACGGGCTGGTATCCTTTCTTGACCAATCTTATTTCCTGATAAAAATTACGAATTTCACTTGATCTAATTGGTGTCTTTATTTCTCCAACTTTGCGTTCTAGGAAGTGTCCTTTTGCATTTCTTATTGTATTCTTGCATCTTGTGTGCAATTTATCGTATTTATCCTGCCACTCTTTATCTTGTTCCGCTAGGATTTTGTGATTTCTTCTACATCTATTTCGCATCATTGTGTCCACCATTTTCTCTTTCAGTGTATTTTCTTTCACCCTAAGATCTTAAGTCTCACCTCTTTAGTGTGTCTCGCTCGGATTCGCAAATTTCCCAGCCTTTTCAATGCATTTTTAGACCTCCAAACCCTCTAACCTGTATCGGAGTTCCTGTCGGAAGACCTAGATTTCGCTGGACTGACGGAATTCTGAAGGACCTACACTCCAAAAGCCTGATTGGAAGCAAACTGCGCAGAACAGGGAAGTGTGGCGTGCAGTTGCATCGGAGGCCAAGATCCACTTCGGGTCGCTGAACCAGCGGAGTAAGTAAGTATTTTTTTAGTTTCTATAACCCGACAAAAAATAGCTTTTAAAGTTTTTAAATTTTTGTAACCATGCTATGTACCTGGTTGTGCTTCAGAAGAATAATGCAGAACAATTAATTACCTTTCATTTGACACCACACACGTGCATATACAACAAATAGAAGTGGCGCGGAAAGAGACAGCGTTGTACTCAAATCAGTGTAACTTAAGTTCTCTTTATTCGAACAATAAAGTTCTTTTAGATTTTTTTAGCTATTGCATTGAGCGTTACTTTTCTTCTATGTCACTTTTGTTAAAAATGAATATTTTGAATTCTATAGCCATACAAATAAACTATTTACTGTTTTTTTTTACATAAAGTCTTTTAATTTCAAAATCATGCTATGTACCTGGTCGTAGTTCTAGACAAATATGTAGAACAATTAATTAGCTTTCATTTGATACCATGCACATGACAATGCAACTTATAGTTTTCAAACAATTTGCAGTTTTCTAAATGCGGCGGCCGCCATCTTGATGACGTCATTTCTGCGGGAGACAGGCCCTCATCAGCTTGTCTCCCGGCGGTTTTCTAGAGCTTATGTCATGTTTATTGACATATTAAAATTTGGTACCGGTATGACGATCCGAAGTATTAATCGGCTAACTAACGGGACTATAAGAAGACAAAATGTTCATGCGTGCATGATAATGGTATTATATTGAAAAGTTAGCATTAGGTTCTTTATTTTCCCACCGTTCAACTTTGCTTGCACGTATTGAAACATATCGTATCGTAGCGTAGATTGTCGATAAAATATAGACATCATACCTACGATAGAACAAATGCTGTCGATACTATCACGTAAGATATTATGTTGAATATCTTATCAATCAATAGATACCTATTGTGTAAAATATTACTTGCAGAAATTATGTGTATGATGTGAATTCTGGAATGCATTCAAGCGCCACCCGTCAATTATCTTATCATCCATCCATCGCCATCAAAATATTGTTAGCATCGACAAGGTATCGATAGTTAAACAATAGCACATCACTAGTATTTACTGGGTAAATGAATAATGAAACGAGTGCAAAAATTGTTTGCTATTGTCTGTCATAGACGCGGATCTTTTGTGATTGTGAGGTTCTGCGGAGTGATTGCGATAATGTCAGCTATTGGGCCGACTGGTTGCGGAATACTAACCGTTCCGAATAATGGTGCAAAACGTTTGAGAACTGCTACTGTACTGACTATGATTTGAGTTCTAACATGAAGGTCACGATGTTTTGACATGAAGTAAAGTTTCATCTTGGGTTTATCTTTTCTATCGTTACTATGGTTCATGTTTATCTGAGCTGGTGCCGTTGGTGGGTACATACGATATTCACTTTCCTAATCATCATTATCAGCCTGCCCTTATCCCAACTTGCGCAAGCTACATGTCTTTCTCTTCCATTCGTCTCTATCAGCCGTCATATCTTCATTTAGACCTCTTTGACTCATATCATCTTTTACACAATCCATCTAAACTTTTTTAGGCCTTCCTCTCCTTCTGCGCCCATCCACATTTTTTTTTTCAAATGATGGGTCTCTCTCTACAGTTAAATCTCGATGTGCTTACTTTTGTCATTTATTTTGTAAAGAAGGCTGTAAGCTTCCCAAATAAAATAAAATAAAAATATCACTGCAAAATACAATAAAATTCACATTCTTAATTACTCAAAACGTTATCGTTTTTGTTCAATACTGGTTTTTATGTAATTTTAAAACGCATACCTACCAACATATTGAGTAGGCTCCGGTTGTTGCTGCGTACCTATTCTTTAACTCAGTCGTAATTTTCCCTATAGCCTGTGTGACTATTTTGCAATGCACCGAAAAACAATGCTATATTTAGCAAAGAAATAATCATCGCTTCCTAATTTACTTAAAGTGGAATTATTTACGGATGATTACTGAATTTGAAATCGAATCTCAGTCAGGCTCCAATGGTGGCCTTGCTTGCTTGCAGACGTAAGCAGATTTCTCGCTCTTCAGCGATAAGACGGATCATTCTCATTTGTAAGCGTTTTTCTTACGGATGAATACAACTTAGTGTATTATGACGCGAGCTCTATTTTTAGACTAGATTGTTCTTTAAGCAGATATATTTTACAAGTTAATAAAATTTGATTAGGAATTCAGTTAGGAATTTGATAAAATTATTATAAAACTAACTACCGGACTTTTGCACCATTTGACCCATAGTAAGCTGCAAATACAGTCACAAGAAAATCAAGCAGTTGTAAAAGGCCATTGGCAGTTATTGGTAAAAAGCGGCCAAGAGCGTGTCAGACACGCCCACAAATAGGGTTTCGTAGTCAACGTTTAAATATCAGGTTAACAGCATTACAAAGTTAATTTTGTTGCTGGTTTGTTTGCAGCTGTATGATTACCAACCGCAAATAGAAAAACTTTTTTTATTCTGTAATCTTTAGTGGTACAGTATCCGTTATAGTTTTCATGGTAACTTCAGATTGAGAAGTATATTCCATATTTTTTTCTAATTTTTAGCGTTTATACTTTAGGAGTTACAGCTGGAACAAATTATGGCTCAAAACGCCCCTTTTAAAAGCAAATATCTTGAGACAGAAACATTTTAGTGATTTTGTTTCAAAGAAACCTCACCTTAGTTTTAAAAGACCTTTTCAACGATATCCTACTCAATATTACAGGAGAAAAAAATTTTTTTTTTCCCCCTTTCACTTGTATGGGAGGGGATCCAAAAAATAATTAAAATAATTTTTTCTCAACATTTCTAAATTTGGGTCAAGACGATCTATCTTCACACCAAATTTGATGTCGATAGCTCCAAAACTGACGGAGTTATGAGGGCGCGGCATACAGACAGACAGACAGACAGACTTGACGAAACTATAAGGGTTTCTAGTAGACTACGAAACCCTAAAAAGTAAGGTAGCCAAACCTTTAATATCGAACATAAAGAAGACAGATAGACCGTTGCAAGTTGCTCTAAAGGTTACGAGTGCAGATTTTATAGAGTATCCAGATTGACCTACCTATAGTAAGGTCATTGACTCTGATATAACCAACATTAAATGCGTAACAAGATATATCACTCACTAATTTGTTCCGTATTTCTAAACCATATCCTATATATCTGATGACCATATAGGTAAGTATAATATCAGCAGCTTAGTTTTTAATAGCGCCACTTGCAAGTGCTAGTAGCCGTCGCGTCGGTTACATCGGCTCAAGCAACCTCACTTTCAAGCCGCATACAATGATGTTTATGTGACAGACATAATACCCAATCACTTGTGCATTCATGCTGTACTAGGAAGGCATTAGCGGATATCAACACCGCTGTCCGTGGAGATTTCCCGCTGGTCAACTGTAGATATGTAACCGTAAAGAGAGCAGGAACCCACTTGTTAAATAAGGAACGTGTCGACTGAATTTCCCCAAAGCTGAATTTGAAGAAGAAAGGTCATAATCCCACCAAAAACATAAATGTGAAAATTGGTAGCCAAGTTCAATGTTCTGCCGAAAAAAGTATTGATATGAACATGGTCGCCAAGTTCAGTAAACATTCCTGAAATTAATTTCTTTATAAGGTCGCTTAAGATTCTTTACTAAAATAAAACAAACACCTTAAAATCTAGAGCACCTCACAGTTTGACTTGGCTAGTTTTCACAATTTCCTAATTGTTTAATATCTTGTTTATTATCTACTCTAATCAATATTTGAAGTCCTATTAAAAACTAGCCAAGCAAAACTGTGAGGTGCTCTAGATTTTAAGGTGTTTGTTTTATTTTAGTAAAGAATCTTAAGCGACCTTATAAAGAAATTAATTTCAGGAATGTTTACTGAACTTGGCGACCATGTTCATATCAATACTTTTTTCGGCAGAACATTGAACTTGGCTACCAATTTTCACATTTATGTTTTTGGTGGGATATCATTACTTTTTGTTAGTGCTAAAGACGATACAAAGACTTTTAAAACATTTGACTTTTCTGCGGTTCTGTTAATTTTCTTGGACTTTTGATACACTTGAACGCATTGCCCATTCATTATCACTAACATTTTTTTTGCATTTTCTGCTTGTTGTTAAACTTTCTAAATCAGGGCGGTAAAGAGTTCGCAGGCGATTGTACTCTATTATAGAAGTCTCTTGCGCTTTAATTTGGATTTTAACATCCTGCATACATCCACTTTTAACACCCTGTATATAGCCACTTTTAACACCCTGTATACATTCACTATTAACATCTTGTATACATCCATGATACTTTTAACACCCTGTATACATACATGTTACTCTAAACACCCTGTATACATCCACATTTAACATCCTGTAAACATCTTTTTTTGGCACCCAGCATACATCCACTTTTAACACCCTGTATACATCCATGATACTTTTAACACACTGTATACATGCACTTTTAACACCCTGTACACATCCACTTTTAGCACCCTGTATACATCCACTTTTAACATCATGTATACATCCACTTTTAACACCCTGTATACATCCATGATACTTTTAACACCCTGTATATATCCACTCTTAACACCCTGTACACATCCACTTTCAACACCCTACACACATTTTGAACACCTTGTATACCCATGATATTTTAAACACCCTGTATACATCAACTAATAACACCCTATATACATCCACTCTAGAACCAACCTGCTGAGTAGCTCTACTCTACGTTATTATCTACAGTTCATCAAAATAAATATTCATTCAAATCTTACTCGGTCGGTACTAAAGACCAATTTACTTTTGCCGTTGCGAAAATAAAATCCCATACATTGTATATGGGAGTTTCAGAAGTTTAGCTGCAAATATAAGTTTGTAATCACCCTGAAATCACAAATTCGTAATTTTTTTTGTGATAAAAGTGAAAAATTATGGATTTTTGATTTTTTCCTGTGTATTCACATAGTTATCCTGCCGCACAATTCATAAATACAGTGAGTGCATTTTTTCATTTTTTTGTTTTTTACATATTTGGAATCAGCAAAACGAGATCTCTACGAATCAAAGACCCGTTTTTCCATATCTACAAAAACAACGGAGTTTTGAAGGGCCATAAATACAGTGAGTGCAACCTTTAAAAATATATCCTTATGAAAAATACAGTCAGTGCCTTCACTGCAAATAATTTAGGATATAATAAAATTATCTCCTTTTCCACCTTAGTATAAATGCAGTGAGTGCAATAAGCATATATTATACCAAGGAATAAGACAAAATTATAACTTATCATCCTTAACATGACTACAGTGAGAGCACTTGCTGCAATTATGCTTAATTTGCGTTCAAAATTATATCGCATAACGTGAGCATAACCACAGTGAGTGGCACTCACTGTACTTATACTAAAGACTTCAAGTGCGCTCGGATCAATGTCCGATCGAATCACAGCGGCCAAATATCGGAAGCGATCGGAGCAAGATAGCTTTAATGTCTCTTTTCACGAGTACGAATAAGACAGGTATAGTTTTCACTATTCGCCGAGGATTCGGTGATGCGTGAGATGAGCCTTGAACTCATTTGCATAATGTTCGTCAACCTTGACCTATTTTCGAAAGTGATTCCGTGTTAATTTAATTGTTTTGTTATTGAACTTTTGATAATAATGTTAAAAGTAGTTTAAGATGGAAGAAAACAGACTTTACAAGTGAGATCGAACTTTCTTCGTAATTTAAAGTGTGAGGCAAAAATGGGCGAATTTTGGAACAAGTGGCCTGCCCATTGCCACTTCAGCTTACTGACTCTCTTAGCTATGTCGGTTACCTTGGTTCGTCTACGGATCTCCTCGTTTCTGATTCGATCACGTAGGGAAACACCGAGCATAGCTCTCTCCATAGCTCGCTGAGTGACTCCTAGTCTATTTAGGAAGCCGACAGTTAGAGACCACGTCTCGGCACCGTAGGTCATCACTGGCATGACACACTGTTCAAACACTTTCGTCTTGAGACACTGAGGAATTTTGGACGTGAAGACGCTGCGTAACTTCCCGAATGCTGCCCAGCCGAGCTGAATTCGCCGAGTGACCTCCTTCTCAAAGTTAGATCTTCCTAGTTGGACTGTTTGTCCTAGATAGACGTATTTGTCCACCACTTCGAGTATAGAGTTCCCTACTGATATTGGGGCGCTACATGAGAGTTGGCCATGACTTTCGTCTTGTCCATATTCATCTTGAGTCCCACTTGTTGGGAAACCCGATTGAGGTCCTGTAGCATTTTGCTGAGGTCTTCGAATGACTCTGCCATGACCACGATATCGTCAGCAAACCGAAGGTGAGTAATGTATTCGCCATTGACATTGATGCCAAGTTCTTCCCATTCCAGGAGCTTGAAGGCATCTTCCATCGCATTGGTGAAGAGCTTCGGAGATAGTACATCTCCTTGTCTTACACCCCTCTGCAATGGAATAGCCGCCGTGGTCTGATCTTGTATTCGAACTGACATTGTGGCGTTTCTATATAAACACTTCAACACTTCGATATACCTGTAGTCTATATGGCACCGCTGTAGAGCCTGCAGTACTGCCCACGTCTCGATAGAATCAAAGGCCTTCTCATAGTCCACAAACGCTAAGCATAGTGGCAAATTGTACTCCTCGGTCTTCTGTACAATCTGCCGCAGCGTAAAAATGTGATCTATGGTACTGTACCCTTTTCGGAAGCCGGCTTGTTCGGGCGGCTGGAAGTCATCAAACCTGCGAGCCAGACGATTCGTAATTACCCTCGAAAACAGCTTGTAAACATGACTCAGAAGCGAGATAGGCCTATAATTCTTAAGGGGAGTCTTATCACCCTTCTTAAAGAAAAGCACCACCACGCTTCTGTTCCATGCTTCTGGCGTCACACCTTCGAACAAGACAGAATTAAAGAGCTTCTGAAGGACTTTAAGTAGTGGTGTTCCACCCGCTTTCAGTAGCTCTGATATGATTCCATCCTCGCCCGGCGCCTTGTTGTTTTTGAGCTGTTTAAGGGCCATCCTAATCTCATACAAGCTGATGTCCGGATATCTTAGGTATAGTGTCGGGTAAGTTTTGCTCTAGGGTCTGTTGAGCTATTAACAGGTTTTGCAACTGAAGTGTACATCTGTCCATAGAACCGTTCGATCTCCCTCAGTACCTCTGGCCTCGTGGACGCTACCCTGCCGTCTTCCGTCTTCAGCTTTGTCAGCTAGCTCTGCCCAATAGACTGGTCCCTGGCGAAAATTTTGATGCCCTTGTTTCGCTCAATCGTATCTTTAATATTTTTAGTATTAAAGTTTCGAATATCGCTCCGCAGGGACTGGCATATCTGTCTGTTGAGCCGCCGATATGACTCCGTGTAGGGTTTCTCATTTCCCGGCCTTTTTTCATTCCCGGACACCAAAACTCCCGTGCTCCATTTCCCGGAATTCCTGGAAGTCAGGAATTTGATTTTCCTCATCAAAAAGCATGAAAATGATTTTAAGATTAAACAAAAAAAAATCGAAATTTGTAGAATATACAGTTAAATTATAATCTGGGGGCACGGTAGTGCCCCCGCCAAAGTCGAGCGCAAAGAATACACTGCCATACCATACTTTACTGGAACCATTTCGAAGCATTTTTAGGCCCCTATTTAAGAACATTTGGATAAGACCAGAACGCAGAAATTTTCGTCATCTAGTAAGGAATAATTACATACTTAAAACACAAAATTTGAAGTCTATAGGTCATTTAGTTCCGAAATTAAGCGAAGGCAAAGTTTCGCATTTAAGACAGACACTCACTCAGTAGCTCGTGATCATCAAAAATAGAACTAGTACTTCCCATAAACTCAGAGTGCTGAAATTTGTTACAGGGTTAGGGTTTAAGCCTTATAAAAGGAAAACTATAAAAACTTAGGCTAATCGAAGGTTTGGAGTACCTGATGTAGACCACCAGGCACACCACTAGAAGCCCGGCTAAAACATTGGAGATACAGATATGACTTCAAAACAAAAGTTGTTCAGCTTGATGGGACGCTTCTACAAAAATAAGTGACACCCCACCAAAACGTTCTGCAAAAACTAGCCAAGTCTCGATGGAGACTCTCCTGTTTATCTCTAAAAAGTAATGAAATCTGGACAAAGTCATGCCAAATGTAAGGTTCCTTGATGTTATTCCTTTATTATTTTATTATAGTTAAAGTAATCATCACGGACACAACTTACGCGGTCAAATTTTGCGATTGACTGGTCTAAACAAGCAAAGCAGGAACTACTTAGGAATGCCCTTTTCGAAAGTAAAAGAATGTAAAAGTAAACAGGGCTAATCCAGTTTATTTTTTATGATAATTAACACTAATTAGTACTGAAATTCTCGTCAAAATAATAATTTTGTAGTTTCTTCTTTATTTCCCGACTTCCCGGGAATACGTGCCTTTTTTTCCCGTCCCGACTAAGGCCAATTTCCGGGAATTCCGCCTCGGGAATTCCCGCTGAGAAACCCTAGACTCCGTGTCATCAGAGGATTGCAGCGTCATAGAACGCCTTTCAGCCATGAGGTTCAGAGTTCGATCGGTTAGTTTTTGAGGTCTATTTTTACGACAGGGCTTAAAGAACTTGGAGCCGACTGTGTGGACAGTTTCCACCAAACTGTTATTTATACCGTCCACGGTATCGCAATCTAGGCAAGCAAAGCGATTTGTAAGTTCCAGTTGGAAGCTTTCCGGGTTTTGAATATGGGTCGCAGATGGTCGGAGCGTAGACTTCACTAGGCGAGACCGTTCTAGTTTGACTTTTATGTTCAATGTGCCTCTGACCATTCGGTGATCGCTTCCGGTTTTAACCCTGTTGATCACGGAGACATCATTGAAAATTTGTCTCTTTGTGGCCATAATGAAGTCTATCTCATTTCTGGTAGAACCGTCGGGGCTCAACCAGGTCCATTTCCTATGAGGCGGCTTTCTTCCCGGGTTTCGACGGATTCCGATCCCCATATCCAAATGGCCCCACCCCCAACTCATCACCGCTTCTCTCGCCCAACTTTGCATTGAAGTCCCCATTACAACACTGTAGTGCGACTTTGAAGCATGTATGGCTTGTGAGATGTCCTCATACAAAACTTCTACTTCATCGTCAGGGTGTTTCGAGGTCGGTGCGTAAACCTGTATGACCTTCAGCAAATATCTTTTAGATATTCTGAGTATCAGGTACGCCACCCTGCTTGATATGCTTGTAATAGAGATGATATTGTTGACGAGGGACTTGTGCACGATAAACCCGACACCGCCTTGGGACTGTTGATCGCCCTCCCGGTAATAGAACAGGTGACCGGATTTGAGGGTTATCGTGTCCTCCCCCTCTCTTCGGACTTCAGATAACCCTATGATATCCCAGTTCAGCCTGCTTATCTCTTCTTCCAGCTCGGCGAGCTTCTCGTCGGTCCTTCATAAATACAGTGAGATATCTAACTGTATTTTTTTATGGTTCAAAAAAATATTTTACGTACCATAAATACAGTGAGAAGCACACTCACTGTATTTTTGCGTAATTTTGCTCCATAGAAGAGTCCCGATTTCCTAATTATAACTACATTTTTAACTATAATTAATACATCAAAGCAATAAAACAGTTTCTTTAAACATAAAGTAATTCATTTCCTACCATTTTATATAAAATAAACACAAAAGCTTTCAAAAGAAAGCCACAAAAAAAATTACACTGAAAAAACACTTTTAAGCTTTGCGCGCCGTTTACACAAAACTACCAAAATGCACTCACTGTATTTATGAATTGTGCGGCAGTATCTAGGTGTGTGCGAAATTTTAAGTCTCTAGGTCATCTAGAAGGGGGTTAGGTTTTTGATCTATATATATGTCAGTGAATGATAAAAATGCCGATTTTTGATCGTCAATATTTTCATAACCGTTCAACCTATGTTTATGAAATTTTGTATACTAGGTCATCTCGGAGGTTTGAACACGTTTACTAAATTTGGTGTGCCTATCTTTAATAGATTTAGAGTTATGAGGGGGTAAAAAGTGGCTCTAAATGGTTCGTGTAAATATACACACGGCCCGGTCCGCCAGTTCTTTGCTTGAACTTGGCTGGACACGCTGCCGCGTGTCTTGATATTGTAATTCTAAATATTGTTCTACTACAGGTTACTACTATTTTTCTACTATTGCAAAGTCAGGTTACATTTTTATAGAACATCTCTGACCACAATATTTAAAGTTAAAGGAATGTTCCTCCGGCTTGTTTTCAACGCAAATATTTCCTTAGGTACTAATAGCACAAACTATTTTTACATCCTGCACAAAGTATATTCCCGGTTATGCAAGTATGCGGGATATGATTCCACTATCATCTAGCTAGGTACCGGTGATACTAGGTACTTTAATGTCCCTATGAGCTGTCCAGTAAGTGTCTGAACCGGCTCGCAAAGTCACTGCTACATGACTCCTGGATATACTCCTAGAACTGGTTTAGGGAAATTTATACCTTATAAATAAGTGGTTATAACTACTGGCTGAACGGACATACGTGTATTTATAATAGTGACTAGCAATTTATTTGAACGTAGCAACTTACTAAAACATTATATCATAGAAATAGAAAACTTTATCTAAGTGGCATAGAAACCACAAAGCAGGGTTTTTGCGCGATTGTCCCAAAAAGGCGTGTATGTAAGAAGTTTTTTTCGATACTTTGACTCTACGAAACTTTGTGTATGACCGAATCATGATTGAATTTGAACTAGGTAGATTACATAAACAGCAATTATAACGTTTTACGAAATTAATAGCCCAAAACATGATACATTATTGCATGTTATGTAAGAAATACGTATACTTATTGGAGCGTTGCTAAGATATTTCACACCTTTTTATGACTGAGAAATTAAAATTCTGGATTGTAAATTAAATTGTAAGTATGAGTTACCGGTTTTTTATCTATTCCACAATTGCTAAACCGGTATATATCATACGTTACTAATCTAATTATGATACTAGTAACAATTTGTTTGTATGCAAAAAGATGCAACAGGATACCTAGGTAGATGCGATTTAGTTTTTATGAGTGGTAAGGAAACATCCATTAATCTTTTTTGCTTTTTTAAATAGTTACGAGGCCTAGGTAATAATTGCTAAGACTTACAAGAATCTCAGGCAAGTTCTGTTTAGTTATGCTAACGGATTATGGCAGACTGGAAACCCAGCATGCTGCAGATTTTTACTGCACCCACGGTTATTAAAGCCAGTAGGTCCGGGTAATTTGACATAGGTAGGTGGATATTACTGGTTTGGATTTGCAACATATGAGGGGGCTGTTGTAGAACTCGTATGACCATATGGAAAGCTAGCAAGGCTTAAATTTGTAGACATAAGATAGCGGGCGATGAACGGCTTAAACTTAAACCAAGGTATTTGAAATTATTCTCGTTGGCATTGCATGTGGCGGCTCTTTTCATGTAAATAACTACAAATAGCGGAAGATCTTTTATGGAGTCTAATAGGACACTTAGCAGATTTTTGTTGCCCAACTGATTATACCAACGCGATACCTTAAGTAGAACTAATTTGATAAGGTCTACTTATTTTAACTCTTGGTTACGTTTTGCCATACCATCGGAGTTCCTTTTTAAGTAGGTATGTAGATACGTACTTAACTTACATACTTGTTTATATTGAAAGTTCTTACCGTACTGTACATTGGGATCCGTGAGTACCCATTATGTAATTTTATAGGGTTTTTTCATCACGAGATCTGATAAAAGTGACAATGGCTTTTGTTGCGGGATTCAGATCTGTGGGAGCAATTTTGTGTTGTTTTAATTACAGTGAGCACAAGCACCTTTGCCGGGCCGAAGCTCACGGGACCACGGGCCTGAGACTTAATGAAAATCTAGTCAAATTAGGCACTTCCACTCTGGCCTCAATTCAGACACGAAAGTTCCTTAATTCGTAGAGCTATTCCTTCCTACCCATCACTCGTTATAAGTATTCTTGAGAAGAGTGCTAAACCTAATGCTGTCACTTTTCCTTGATTGGCGTAGTTATGACTATAAACAATCATACTAGTAGAAGATACGTTCCCTACAAAAGGGCAAAAATTGTGACACATCACCTAGAGCTAACCAAATTTTTACCACAAATAAAGTTACCCTAGATGATCATTTTAAGATGTGGAGGGAAAAAAAATTCAGTCCGGGGGCGCGGGGGGAGGGCGTCAAAAGGGGCAACTAACGCATTTCTATGATAATTTTTTGACGGACTCATTTAAGTGAGTATAGTAAGTTTGGTGTCATTTTCATGGTAAACAAACACAAAGAATTCATTTCTGATGCTTAAAAAGTATGATTCCATACAAAAATATTATTTATTTAACAATTGAATGACCATTAATTTTCAAAAAATATGTTTGACACGTTATATTTTATTAAAATCATTGGTCTGTATGAATACAAAAAATACTATAACATAGCTTATTATATGTAGTATACAAAAATATACAATAATTGTTTACTATTCATACAAAAAGTATAGACAAAAAAATCAAGAGCATGTCTAGAAACTGATGCGCACGATGCTCTGGGGTCAAGTTACTATTTTTAATGGCTCAATAAATGCGACAAGTACCTATGTAGTATCGTTTTTATAGAAAACAAATACAAGGAATTCATTTTTGATGCTTAAAACGTATGATTCCATACATAAAAATATATTTCAATACGATAATAACAATACGAGTACAATTACAAGCAATGTTGGGTATAGAAAAAACTTTTTTTTTTTTTATATATGATGGGCTTACTCTTGACCCCAATCTTACCCTAGAGCAGAGATGGGATCTACGGTGGAGTGAGCTTGCCCAGAAGATGCCTATTCACTCTAGACTTAAAGAGATTCAGGTTATATGCACTCGGAAATACAGACGCAGGCAGGGAATTCCATTCTTTAGCCGTGCGCATAATGAAAGATGATTTGAAGCGCTTAGTGCGTAATGTGGGTATATCAACTAAGAACGGATGGTAGCCGGCCGTGCGTCTGGATGTCCGATGGAAGAAAGGAGACGGTGGTATGAGCTCATGCAGCTCACGCGCACACTCTCCGAAGTACAATCTGTAGGAGACCGATAGGCAAGCAACCTTGCGGCGGTGAGCCAGGCTGTGAAGCTTGGTCGCCACCAGTTTTTTATCGCCTATTAATCTCTTGGCTCTGCGTTCCACCGAATCCAGTGCAGCAAGTTGGTATTTAGCCGAGCCATCCCAAAGGTGACAGCAGTACTCCATGCAAGATCGGACTTGAGCTTTATAAAGAGTTAGAAGCTGTTCAGGCGTGAAGTACCGCTTGACTTTATTCAGGACGCCCAACTTTCTAGCTGCAATTTGAGCCTTGGACTCGATGGTGGTGCCGAAGTTGAGGTCAGAGGACAGCTCCATGCCAACTTTAACTCGTCATATTTATTAAAAACTTTCATTCATATAATCATCTAGTTTACAATTACAAGTAAATAAATTCTTAATTATTACTTTTAATGGTTGTGTACTTTTTAAATATTAAAAACGCATTGTGAAACAATTTAAGGAGTACCTACTTAGGTACTCCAGACATAGCAAGCGAGCGATGCGATGCACGAGCGATAATTTTTACAGGTTAGTTAATGTATACTGGTTGAGCGCAGGTAAGGTAGAATCTTTGACTAGAGAAAAAAGGGTATAATAAATACATTATCTTTCTTTTTAGGATTTCGTAGTCCCTTATCATTTCGTCAAGTCTGGCTGTCTGTCTGTATGCCGCGCTCTTATATCTTCGTCAGTTTTAGAGCTATCGACATGAAATGTGGAGAAAAGATAAGGTGTAGCTGTAAAAAAGGTTCCACCAGAAGGTGCAAACGCAGGAAAGCTGCACTCAAATGTACAGCACTATGTCTCTGTGCCGGTGATTGTTTTATTATACAACTCGTTTCATTACACAATTCTTGTTATCCTCGTTAAAACAGACGCTATTTATTTATTTATCATGACATTTATCCTATTATTCAACGAGTACCTAGACCTAGAAACTTTTTATCACTTTAACATTTCAGGCTTTTCTCAAATTGGCAAAAAGTCTATAATGTAAATGTGCCGGTTTGCCGGCCACCATTAGCTGTCGGCCACTTCCCAGTTATTCGCTCCGGATATGAAAACGTTATGTAAATAAATAGAAAGTCATCGCCTTTCAAAAATTTTCGATGTATCCTATCACATTTAAATTTGTCAGTATTGTAACTGTTAAATTGATTCGTCAGTGAACTTTCAAAAATTAGGGAGTGAAGTTGTGTGCTAAATCAGGCAAAAAAACTTGGAGCATCAATTTTTTTCGAGGTAAGTCACAGCGTTGTTTGTGGTTTAGTGGAAATAAATATTGTATCAGTATACTTTATATGAGTTATATTTAATGTATATCCATGAAAATACCTGAAATATTCAATATTAGTAATTAAAATTAGATGGTCGGATAACTAGATGCAAATCTGGAGGAAATATATTTCTCGGCCTACTGGTTGAGAGCTAGCTCATAACCACTCGACTTTCATCATTTGTTAAATTAAATTCCTTAAGACTTAATAACTTAAATATATTTGAAGGCGTTCTTAAACCTGTTTTGAACTATATAGTTAGTTGCCGGCCGTGCGATTTCATACAAATATTTTGCACAATTTTCCGCTAAAAATATTCTGTAACGGACGGCCAACAAGTGGGTTTTGATATTCTAGTTCTCGGCCTTAGGGTAAGCTGATATGGCCGATAAAGTAACTTGAATAAATCGAGTTTTCGGCCGTAAGCAATACAACGGCCGAAAGTTGATTTCCATTAATTTAGTTTTTGGCCCATGCCTCAAAAGACGGCTTAAAAAGTGACTATAATAAATTATATTTTCGGCCACGATAAAAACGATGTTTATATGATAAAAACAATGCTGCTTATGTTAACTGCTTATGTTAATAGAAACAAGTGTACCCAATTCCAAAAATGATGCTTCATGGGTTCGGTCTGCGCATTGATATACAATTTTCATCACCTTTCCCATCCATTTGAATAAAAATATGTTAATTAAATACCTTTTGGTCTCTTTCAATAAAAAACTAACTCTAACGTCAAGAGAACAAGGGTTATTTTTCAATGAGTTGCAAGGTGGCCGAGAACCTCCTAAACAGCTATTTTCGGATATATTATTTATTTACTCTTTTTTCTTGCAGTTTATAATAAAATGCTAATTCATTGCAAAAACTATAATATCTGCTGAGCTCAAAATATTTTTTTGCATATTTCTCTACCCACCTTTTGATACAAATATATTATCATAAAGTCAAAAGTTCGCAAGATTGTCCGACAACCGGCTAATTTACATATTCTTTAAAAAAAGTAAGGTAATTTATTTATTCTACTCTACCTTCGCTCAACCAGAATACATTAACAAACCTGTAAAAATTATTGCTCATGCATCGCATCGCTAGCTTGCTATGTCTGGAGTACCTAAGTGTGACCTAAGTAGGTACTGCTTAAATTGTTTCACAATGATGCGTTTTTTAATATTTAAAAAGTACACAACCATTTCTAGTAATTTTTTGTAAACTAGATGACTATATGAATGAAAGTTTTTAATAAATATACCGAGTTAAAGTTTTTTCTACACCCAACATTGCTTGTACTTGTATTGTTATTATCGTATTGAAATATATTTTTATGTATGGAATCATACGTTTTAAGCATCAAAAATGAATTCCTTGTATTTGCTTTCTATAAAAACGATACTACATAGGTACTTGTCGCATTTATTGAGCCATTAAAATAGTAACTTGACCCCAGAGCATCATGCGCATCAGTTTCTAGACATGCTCTTGATTTTTTTGTCTATACTTTTTGTATGAATAGTATACAATTATTGTTTATTTTTGTAAACTACATAAAATAAGCTTTGTTATAGTATTTTTTGTGTTCATACAGACCAATGATTTTAATAAAATATGACGTGTTGAAAATATTTTTTGAAAATTTATGGTCATTCAATTGTTAAATAAATAATATATTAGTATGGAATCATACTTTTTAAGCCTCAGAAATGAATTCTTTGTGTTTCTCTTATATGAAAATGACACCAAACTTGCTATTCTCACTTAAATGAGCCCGTTAAAAAATTATCATAGAAATGCGTTAGTTACCCCCTTTGACGCCTTCCCCCCGCGCCCCCTGGCTGAATATTTTTTCCCTCCACATCTTAAAATGATCATCTAGGGCCACTCTATTCGTGGTAAAAATTTGGCTAGCTCTAGGTGATGTGTCACAATTCCCGTAAAAATATCTTCTACTATACCTATTTTGTCTTATTTTCGCAATGAAACTAAAAGTAGAATGCGAATAACAGAACAAATATTTGTAGCTGTTCTTTTTCTTTAGCAGCATCTATAAGAAAATGACAGAAATAAGAAAGATTTAAAAAATACAAAGTAAATGTACCTGCTACCTACTGCTAGAATCGAGAGCTCTATTGCGCTAGGTGTTTGAATAAATTAATATCACGCATGTAAAAGTAGGCACATTTCTCTTGAGGAAAATGGAGAAAAGTGTTTTGATAATGATAACATCGGAACTTCCCACTGTTATCAAAATGGAATTTCGGTTGATTGATTTAAAGTATCAATATCTATGCACAGCATTGTTTTTTGTGTCGGTTTCTTTGAACTGATCGTAATTACAGATTGGTAGGTAAATAGATAGGTTTTAGTTCATAGAATATAAACTATTTGATGTAAACCGAACACAACACCAAATAATGACACTATTTTGTTAAGTAGGTACACATTATAACATGGTATGACTTGACTAACATAGATATTTAAATTATTTAGATAAATACGTACCTACGTACCTACTTCTTATGACTGAGGTAACAATATGTTTCTATTTCTTAAATTGGTCATAGTCATTAGCCGGCACATGCGAACAAAAAGCGTCTTCCATAATTATTGGCGGTGTGTAGATGCTGGCTGTATTATTCATAGCAGTCGACAGAAAAGTTATAATTACAGCTTTGCTGCGTAGCTGGGTATGTATTAAATGTGGCTGAGCACTGAGCACGATTTATGCTGTGGAAGCGTGAAAGTATGGATATATGGAGGCGAGTGTGGTTTGCCGTGTGATCCCGGCTGTGAGAACAGCATCACCCCTTTTCTTTCCCACCAGTGTGAGTAGGCGAATAAGAGATTCGAGAGTTCATATGCATTACAAATTATAGCCGCCAGGCTAACTACCTATCTCTATAGTAGTGATAGTGTACACAATATTTATGAAACTTTTCTCAAATATTTGTCAGACGGTCCTTTGTGATGCTCAGCTTACTCCTTAGGGGATAAAGTCATGATGTGTGTATGTAAGTATGTGAGTGTGGCTATGGTTTGGCTCGATTTTTCTGCTTTGCACTGATAACGTCGCGGGCGGTGCGCGGCGCGCGGCGCGGCGGCGGCGGCTCTCTGCTCAGTCGCGCGCTCCCGTTGCACTCCGCCGATCGTGCGCAAGCGCAGGTCTACCTGGTACCTGCATCACACTGACCGCTGCACCAATCCGCAAACCATACAGATTTTCTGCGCCTCGGAAAATCTCCGACCTTCACGCGTGCATGCAACTTTATCAGCCAACGCGTAATCCGTATCTTTTATTGTTTCGGACGCGTTCGATTTTGTTACTAATTCAATATGTGGTCAAATAGTGCTTGAGGTTTACTGCAGTGATATTTAAGTGTGATAGTTACTTAAAATGAAGAAAACTGCAAAATCGAAACCGCTTGTCGTCATCCAGTGCTATGAAGTAAGTTAAGACGTGGGATAGTGTTCCATTATTTATTAGAGCGAGAAAATACACCTAGATAGATGAAACAGCATTGTAAGAAGTGTAATAGAAAATACTTAGTGCCTACCAGTTATTTGTTGAAAAGGAAAGTAGGTTCTTCCCTTAGAGGTAGCTATCACAAGACTTAAGTAATTTGTAGTAGTAAGTATAGGTAATAGGTATAGCGAATATCAATCACAATCAGTCAATCAGCTGTTATCAGTGCGATATAGAGAGTGATAAGATAACGCAGATTGATGATGGATGACTAGTTGTGTGGCATTCGATCGATAAATTCATATCGACAGCCGTAAGGGATATGATCACATTCCGGGAAATGACAAAATGTTAACAATATTTTTACATATCCCTGAACTTACCCGCCAAAACCTAATTTATAATTATAATAACTAAAAATAATGAATACAATTTGAAATATTTGGTAGGTTGGTAGCACATTTTCTGTGGTTGGTAGATAGGTAGGTAACTAATATTTCATTATTTAAACGTCATCGGGTAAGCCCCAGGTAGGTTTTGCGGAATCAATTCACTTTTCAATACTAAGGTTTCCTTAAGCATACCTACATATCTCATTAAAATGAGCTCATCGCCTTTGTTCTAAATTATCATCATCATTTATCTCCGACCCAATCCCAAATCAACTATACTAAGTCCAAATAAAAAATCCAAATGCTGATATCACGTCATTCGCCTTGAATCCTCAGTGTTTGTTGTTTTTTTTTCTTGATCGTGTCCTGTATTATAAACTGCAGTAAAGTAGGTAGGTAGGTACTATACAACCTACCTTATCTACCTACTAACATACAAACAACTTACATTAACATCATCAAATCAATGGTTTCTAACTTGAATGTTGTAAAAAAAATCAATTTAGATGTTTAAACGTTTGAATGTTTTCCTGTGTTGTTTTTCTACAGATTGCAGATACAACAGAAATTGTGGATTAAGTTAGATACTTTTCTTATCTGCTATTCATTCACATAAATTTTTCCCCTTGTAATGAAATCAAATTAAAGGTTGCTTTAATTTTGGTCTGTTAAATAGAGGCTTAATCAAAGCAACGCATCTACCGAATGTGAAAAAGTTAGTTCGTTTGTAACAGAAATATAAACTTAGCTAAGGTTATTCGATTTTGTTGGCGATAACATTTCTTTCAAGTTTATTCTTTGGGATTATAGTTACAAAGTAGGTACAAAATGCATTTAGATACAACGATTTACCATATCACATTGTTTTACTAAGATTTTTTGGCACCTTCGCTTCTGTTATTGTTACGAAGCTATTTCTGCACGGACGCATCGACGTGATTTAGATTTTCTTTTTCTTACTCCATCGAAAAATAAAATAAACTTTTTTTTTTCAACTCATACATCATATCATGTATTTATCATGATGATCTATTAGACCACACATTATATTACTATGCCTAACGGAGGTGAATTGTTGTGGCCTTACCTAATGATCATACACGTGATACACGTCGGTAAATTATTTACATTAGTTTTTTTTACTGTTGTTGTTGTTAAAGGCTCGTAATATCAATGAAGCAAAGTTCAATGTCAAACCTCTATTCTGTACCATTACGGTTTAATTAGTTGCCAATCTGCCAATAATGTTGCCAATCTGATAATAACATTGCATAAAAATACTTTCAACACACTTTAACCATTATGTTTAGAGTAAATTGTAATTATTTTGAATTTGATTTCAATCTCAACTATAGAGGCTTTTATTCTATTCGGATTATTGTCCGTCCAAAGTTTTATAAAATGTTGGTACCTAAACCAAGTATATATTTTAGGGGCCAGGTTGGATGCATTTCCACGCAGCATATCTTTCAGTTTCATGTGTGTGTGACCCGTGTGACCTAGGTACATCTAGGCTGACTTCTTAGTACTTCTATCATGGTCTAGTCTTCTTGGTGGCCGTTCTTCTAGTCGATGAAAAATTGGGTGGTACATTTTTCGTGTTCATGTGTTCGTGTTCAATTTTCTTTACATACCCTTACGTCTTGCTCTATCGATCAAATCATAATACCGTATCATTGCCCTTTATCACTTCAGAAATAATCAGGCAATAGCCGATAAACTCTACAAACAAGTTCACGGTTTTACTTTTGAAAAACTTGCCTAATGTTTACCTGTTTTGTCGCCAGGACCGTCAGCAGACGCTGCCGCTGCGAAGACCGGAACCCGCTGCGCCGGCGCCGGAAGTTGCAACCAACGGTCACCAGAATGGTCACGCGCATGCGCAGCAGAAGCGACAGCCGGCGGACGCGCCGCCTCCGCCGCCACCGGTAAATATAGCCAACATGACCGCATATTCTAAGCACCTACCTACTTACCTTACATGCATAAGTACGGGTAGATGCAGTTTTCATATTCTTAAGATTTTTCGAAACACTGCTATAGTCCGACAAGTTCGTGCGCGACCTTCCTGCGGGGTACAGACGGTTGGGGGGCGAAGAAGCACGTCATTTTAATATGACGTGCGGCGCGGATGCGCGCGTCTCCCTTCCCCACTACACCTCCCGCTACCCGCTGACATCTCTCCCCCCAACGTCTGTCACCCCTAGGGAGGGTCGCGCGCGAACTTGACGGACTATAGGATTTACTCGTAAGCTACGCCAGTAGTATAGAAAGTAACTATGTAATTTAAACACCATCTTATATTTTGAGGATATCCTGGCATAAGTATTATTTTTACTCAGACCCTTGCATCTCTAACCGTTTCAGATGCCAGCAGCTAATGGACAGCAAAACGGACACCACACAAATGGAGACGACTTCGACGTGAAACCTTTAGTTAAGAAATTTAGCACAGATCTAATAAATAACTTGAATAATAATGTCAAAAAGAATGGCACTCTCATAAGAACACCGACACCAGATTATAACAACAAAACAGACCCACCGATAACAAAACTAAAGAATGGTATCAACGGTAACGCGACCAATGGGGAAAAAGCTGAGCTGGACTCGCTAGAATCTTTCAAATTGAAGAATCCCTCTAATGTTCAACCAAAGCCGCCTGCGAATTACTTCATGAAGGCGCCGAATGGGCCGCCGACTATGAAGAAGCATGGTAGACCCGTGTCGGTGACGATAGGAGAATATGGCAGCGGCGGCGGGCTACGCAAGGAGCCGTCAAAACTGGAGTTCCTCAACGGAGACAAACCAGACTGCCCGCTGGAAACTGACGACGATGCAAACATCTCCAACAGGCTGCAGTCCGAACTGGTCCTCACACTATCTAGATCGAATTTACGCAAGAAGACTGAAGCTGTGGTAAGACCCTTTGATTGAATTATTTCTCTTAATTTGACAAGCCGTGTAGTACAGGGGTAGTGTCGTGCTACGCTAAAGTCCCGGGTTTGAAGTAAACTGTTTTCCACTATAAACATCTTTATTACAGGATTTCACGAAAATAAGAAAGGATTTTCGGAATAGAGGTGGCAATGACGGGTCCCTCGACAGAATATTCCACACTCGATACGGCAATAACCTGTTGCCTCTGCCGCCATCGATATCGATACCGAAAGTTTCCAAATTAAAGCATTGATCGTCAGCTGATTGGCATACTTTGCGATCGAAATGGCAAAACACGATTCGTAAGACACAGTAAAAATTAAGCGGTCATAACAACAAGAGCACAACGAATCACGTTTTTCATGCACGAAATGTTTTTTTGTACCGAACACTTCACTTAGGAACAACTTTTTCTATTAACTATCGACTAAGGTGGCGGACGAAACATTTTTACGGTTCGGTAGCGAATGGGTGCAGAAAACAAAAAATGGACACGTATATTTATTAGCATGACAAAACTCAACCAAACCTAAGTGAATGGTAGCACTCGAAAATTAGTATATTCATTTTCTTACATTATTTTGCTTTTCTTTGCAGATTGATGCCGGCCGGTAGATTCCTAGACGAGGCAATAATTAATAGAAGCCTTTGCCAAAAGTATTTTCAAGGGGATTTATTTTCCTTATTCAAATAGAATCTTCGAAAATTGTGACTTAGCAAATATCTTAGGAAAAATCACATTGCTCATTTTGTTAGTGCATTAATTCTCTATTTAAACTATGGTTAAGATATTGTAGTCAAATTATATTTTTGGTTAAATCTTTCAACCAAAGTTATGTACTTAATCCTGTGTGTACCTACTCTGTAAAAACTTGTACTTTGTCAATATTTAGTGCCACATAAAACGAATATGATTTACATAGGTTACAATGAATATATTATTTTAGACAATGTATTGTGGTCGTGTAGATAAAAGTAATGTTTGTTTTGGTGTATGTAAAATATCCTAGAAACCGAAGATCTATCATACATGGACGCAGCATCATACATGCAACATAATTGCTCTGATTACTGGTAGTGAGTAGAGTGGCGATACAATGGCGACTCAGTGCACTCGCCCTGCGTTTTTTACTCGACTGCCTCAGATGGAGTCTGCCTCAGTTATCAACATTTTTATACTGTGACACGGCTGGGTACACCAACTAGCCACTGTCTGTCCACTATTTTCATTCTTTGTATATGTCACCGTGAAATTACAAAAACCGCTAGATTATAATATTCGCCGCTAAATTATAATCTGTCGAAATATTGTAAGACATACACACGGATCACAATTTTACGTATAAATTTTCAAAATATTATGAAGTAAAACGGTAAAAGTGTCAACTCGCATTTGTATTGGTCAAATGTCGTGTACATCGCAACCGCCATGTTTATGATCGCCATTTCGATGGGTATCGAACGTAAGAAAACAGTGCTTATGAGATTATTTTCTTATTTCGTAAGTTTATATGAGCAATTTTCAACACAAAAGAATCAAAATCTGTTAGTTCATGTTCGAGAACCAACAAGATGGCAATCAGCTGTGAAAAAAACATGGCGTCGCTGGCAACATGATACTTGACTTGACCAATCAGACAGAACGCGAGCTGCATATCGTAACAGTTTTACGGTTTTGGTTCGTTATATTGTAATCTATTGAAAAATGATAGGTTGAATTGTAATAATGGGTTGCAATATTTCGACATATTATAATTTAGCGAGATAGATTATAATCCAGCGTTGTTTGTAATTTTACGGTGACATATACATAACTAAATGAATTCGTGGCATTTCGTAATAAAAATTCTTCATTCTTTTATCTTTACTTCTCCTCTTCCAAAAAATCTTTGGTGTACTGCCGTGTATACTTTATTCTAATGAAGTGTGCTGCGTTCATGGATGATAGGTCTTAGTTGAAATTATTTACGAGTACCTAGGTGTCTGTATTCTTGTTGTAATTTATTATCATCACATCATAAGCATGTATTTCACGTATATTCTCGTAACACCTCCCAAATTGTGTTTGCAAGTGAAATGTATTTTTGAAATGCCTAAGTCATATTATTATCATTTTAATGTTTAAACGAATGTGTAAATAATTTAATAAATTTTAAGAAAATAGTGAAGTTGTGTTCAATAATTTATTTCCAACCCAGATTTCGCATATATGCTACGCTCCTGCTACGGTCCTGCTACACTCCTACTACGCCGTAGTAGGTCCTGTAGACCTGCGTAGCGTAGAGAAATGTGGTGCGGTGCGACGTGCGACTTTGGTTCTGTCCAAGTTCCATCATCATTTAAAAAATCGTTCAAACCTATGTTTAAACTTTCGGGCATTGGACACATAACATATGAAGGAACTTGTGGCAAAATATAGCGTGGCAAAATATCGAAAGTCGCAAATACAAGTTTTTTGTTTCGTAGCAAGAAAGAGTTACCGTTTTGGTTACCGTATACAGGGAGTAACAGAAAGTGTATAACAAGCTGAAAGGAGGGCAAGGTACTCATGAAACTGAACAACTTTCCCTGGTATTATAGGTCGAACTATGAAAAAATAATTTGAACCTCCCATAATAAATCAATCAGCAGATCAGAAATTTTGTATGGGAGGTCCAAATATTGTTTTCATATTTCAAAACTTGTTCCATAGGGAAAGTGGTTCAGTTTCATGAGTACCTTGACCTCCTTTCAGCTTGTTATACCCTTTCTGTTACTCCCGGTATTATGTCTGTGACCCATAGCTGTGACCGTATACCACCGGGACCAGGGAGTAACAAAAAGGATATAAATATAACAAGCCAAAAGGAGGTCAAGGTACTCATGAAACTGAACAACTTTTCCCATAAAAAGAACATGGATCGAAATATGAAAAAAAATTGGACCTCCCATACAAAATCGCCGATCAGTTGACTAATTTACCTACCTACTATTGGGAGGCTAAAATTTCTTTTTCATATTTCGACCCATGTCTATGGGAAAAGCTTTCTTGGGGAAAAGTTGTTCAGTTTTTTGAGTAGGTACCTTGACCTCCTTTCGGCTTGTTATACCCTTTTTGTTACTCCCGGTATAATAAGAATATCCACTTTTTGTTGATGTCATTCATAGTTTAGGTTAAACTGTGGTGTCAAAACTTGGCCAAAACAAATATTTATATAGTTTAAATAGAATTTTATGAAACATGTTAATTTCTATATTATTTCAACATTTGATAATTCCCATTGTCTAAAACTTTGTTAATGCTTTACCTCAACAAAGGCGCGAATGCCTTACGGTAAAGAGCGTAAGTTTTTATCGAAGCAACTGGACGAACAAGTGCTCATCGAGAGTCCCTTCCAGGAAACCACGAGGGACGGGTTGGATCTGGGTTCAGTACTGCTAGGTATGTTGATAAGAGGCGTCGCTAGTACAGATGGCGAAGGTCGCTGGTTCAAATCCAGCCTGCAGTGGAAAATTTTGCAAGTTTTCCTAAAATGTTGATTATACTACTATTACGTAGTATGATTGTTCCCAGTTAGTTCAGATTTAGGAGGAAACGGAGCCACCTGCTAGCTCCCAAGAAATACGGCAAGCATGGTTCAATGTCTCGGATTGCAGGTCAAAACACTGAAACAATCTGTTTCAAATTATGTTGGAGCCGGAGGTTACCTGCAGCAGGCGGTATAAAAAATCATCATCCGCGTTCATTAGATTATTTACGTTGTTCATCGGTATGATTTTTATTTTTTAAGTAGGTATGTTTATTCCAGCATTAACGAGTAGTCAGCTAGTACTCATAATAAGAAAGAAGCTAAACTTGAACCCAGGTATTTACTACAACAGAATCGATGCACAGTATCACCTCAACGACGTCCAACTGTCGATTTTTAAGCAAACCCGGAGGCAAGTGCTCAAGGCTTGCTTTTACAACAAAACTGTTAAATATTTTGAACTTGGACTTTGTAAAAAGAGAAAGGTATGTACTCGTAGTAGCATACTGCCATCTGAAGTCTGTTATCTAAGTTCAATGTTCATTCGTATCTTCGAGCAAAGCACGCATCTTCCGTCCCGTTCCGGTCCATCTTTGCTCGATGATTCAGACGATGTAGAGTGCTGAGCTGACCCATGCTTGTTATACCAATAAACAGCACTATTCGCAAGGTGGCGGCAAATCAAAATAGCAATAACATAAATTTCAATTGACTTCAGGCTGCCTGGTCTTAAAACTCAGCCAAAGGTTTTTCAACGCGAGTTTCCGCCGAAAAAAGTAGCGTAAATCTATTCTTAAAGTTAGCTCTATCAATCCAAATGAGAAATCAGACCATAGATTTATCAGAGTATACCAATAATGCTGATATGTTGCCATTACTTTATAAGTTTCTTTTTCATTACAAAACAGATTTTCTGGAAACTATGGTGTGATCATGTGCGGGAACTCAAGAGTGAACATAAAAGGTGGCCATTCCAAACTCTGAAAGAGGTTTATAATTACCATGCTCACGTTATTTCAAATATTACAGCTGATTACAGCTACACCCTTTCAAAACCATCGACAGATTTATTGCATGACGAGGTAAGAATTTTACTTGGGTCAGGGTTTCAATTGATGAAGCTTGGCTAAAAGGATAAGTATCCGTCATTCATTATCAAAGTATGGCAAAGTTGTGCTAAAGTCCCTGATTGCTTTAGGATCTAGTCAAGTCCGAGTCAAGAGCAACGCGTAAAAGATGGACAGACAAATACGTATATTTGGGCTCAAAACGGGAGGAGGAAGACCGTGAAAAGCCAGTGCCAATAGAACCGGAGTGTCCAGAAGGTGTCAAGCTGTTTTACTTGCAGTCGGACTTGGCTGGCTGTTGGGACGAGGGGGACCATTGGATGCAGTGTGGCGACAGTGCGAGGGAAAGCACTAGGGTGGATAGCCACATCAGCACTTATACGGGACAACCTACGACCAAAGTGACATATACGTCTTTAATAACAGCGGTTCGTATTCTTCTTTTTCACTTCTGTCGTGTGATACATCGAGTCAGATGTCCGAGTTTTTACACCTCCTACTATTTACTACCTACTACTATGCAGTTTGTAAGTTTGCTTATTTTTAGCCCAATGAGTTAGCCAGAAGCAAACTGATACTGCTGCATCCTGCCTACATCTTATTCTTGTTTCAAGATGTAGAGTTTCAAATGTTTTCTTGCAGTGGAAATGAATGAGCAGTTACATCCTGAACCTAGGAAAGCAGTCAATACTCGACTTGTGATGACCACTGGAAAGCTTGGTAAAGCGGTAAAGCCTATGAAAGCAAAACATTTTTATACAGGCTGGCTATCTTTTACATTAAATATTTCCAAATAATACAAAAGAAACCGACCGAGTCGGTGAACATCGAATAGTAATATTTAATAGATATGTTTATAAAAAATATTATTTAAAATAAACCTATTTATTTCAAAAATAATGTAGGTATGTAGGTATATTATTGACGTTAATAATAATATTGTAAGTATTTAAGGAAGCCGTGTGGTAGCGGCTAAGAATACTGACACCCCCTAGTCCCCTCAGGGGCTTCGTAAAAGGCGACGTAGAGTTTTTGACCTCGGCTGATTAGCTGTCGAATTTGTTCAACCGCAAGGTGGCGGTGATACCACCTAAAAATAGCATTCCCAAAGGGGGTTGACGTCAGGCAAGCGGACGATCATAAATAAAACATTGCCAAATCATTTTGCTACATCATTTTGTGCTCTAACAAAACATGTTGCGCCGACCGACCTCAACTGATTTGGGATACCTACCTAAGGGCAGGCAGATGATGATGAAAGTATTTTATAAGCTAGTAGGATATCGTGATATAATGGAAATCTGTTGGAGCTAGGTACCTAGTACCTACCTACATAATTCGTTTTGTTGATCGTGAAGTGGCGCAAGTTCTTCGGCACCACAGAAACTCACACACACAGCACGCATGGCCGTAGCTGAGAAAGGCACGAAGGATGGCAGCGCATGGCATTGTCCACACCCAACAAAGCAAGGGTCAGATAGTCATACAGTTAGCAAAAGTGCTAAAAGTGGCCACGTGGTTACATAATGATTTGGTGGTTGTTACAAAACCAAGCAAGAGCCTTACCTACATGTAGTAGGCGGTTGTATGATTCTGACACGAGGGCAAGGTTCTAGGAGGGTACGGGTAGTTGGGCGACTTGGTGTCCTACACGTAGAGAGAGATACCACCTGCAAAAGTTATGTATGGGAGGTTGGTTGATAAAAGTTCACAACAACAGTTCAAGTTTAAAAGTTTCCGTTTCACGAGTACGGCGGCGGCGGCGCCTTGATCCTTGAATGTTAAAAATAGGCTATAACAATGTAAAAAAGCTCGAGTAACAGTTAAAATTAACTGTTATTTATTTGTTGTCTCCATACTCTAGTACTGTCAAAATGTGTTTTTTTATGAGAGTTAGAACTACAGTTGAAATTTAGAAAGTAAGAGCTCAAATGGAAGATTACTACGAGATTTGTTGCTCTACTACTCGCATGTATCAACTACAGTAAAATCAAGTAAAATAATATGCATAACCTCAAAACTACTTCCATGAATAACACTGGACTGGAATACAGGAAAAGAAAATTTGGAAGAAAATTGTGAATTTCCTTACAAGTGGAATTATCATTAATTAAAATAATAATTGCAGATTAATTCATCACAATGTTTGCCATCTCTAAAACCCTGCGAGGACTAATACGTCCTAAATATAGAGCTAAAGTTATAGCGAGTGGTTCTGTAAATATGTTACCGAAATTGATAGGAAAATTTCATACAAATACATGTTTACGGGCGAAAATGTTTATGGAACTTGAAAACAGACATGCATATCAGCAAATGGAATCTAAAGGTTATGCATTGAGTTTAAATGTGGAGAAAAGTGATATCAAAATGACGAAAGAACAATTTGAACAACTTATGAAAGAAGATTGGATCAAACTAAAGGAACAACAATTATTCGATATATTACCGGTACTGGGTAGTTATTGTGCTGAGAATGGTCTGTGTATCTCAAACAAAATGTTTGATGACTATATTGACTGCTTAACTGATAGTATAAAATATGCATCTGATGAGCAGCTAAAACAATTATTTTATTTTCTTGCAAAATGGCCTGAAACAGAATCTATAAAGACAAGAAATTATATAGAAGTATGGGCCGCCCTTGATGATGCCTGTTTACACAGAATGAGCAATTGGAGTTATGATGAAATACTGAATTTCATATCTTTATTTTTTATGCTAAATGTGACAAAAAATTCTGACTTTACACAAAAAGCAATCAACAAACTAGCAACTAAAGCAAAACAGCTGACTCCAGCACAGCTAGTGCAAGAATTTTTCTATGTTGGTGTGTTACGAAGACAGCCATTTGATATGTATAACCTGGAACTGCAGTTGATTAACTGTATTGATAAATTGTCAATAGATGATATTGCAATAGTAGCCATGGGTTTTTTCAAAAGCAAAACACCCATCAGAAATATGGATTTAGTTTCAAACATAATTAATTCAGTTATTCAAAATAAAGAAACTATTCATGAAGTATCTCTTGCTGCTATTTTGAAAGTAGTAAGATACTCAGTAAGATATAGTACTGATGATAAGATTTACAGATTGTTGGATGCTCTACAACACGAAGTAGACAGGCTGTCTATTATGTGCATTGTGCATATTGCCTTATTGGGAACAACAACATTAACATTACATAAAGGTTGCCTCACAAAGATTGCACAGAAATTGAATAATTCTTTATCTAATGCCAGAATGAAAGATCTGGAAAGATTAGCATTAACTTTTGGCACTTTTAGTTTTATGCCTCCTTTGGAAACCAAAGAATGTTTATTTGACAATATAGCAAATGAACTCAGGAAACCAGAGAGAGAAGTGGAAATAAACAGGCATGGCAGATCATTTGCATGCTGTATTGGATATTTAGGATTAATGGGTAAATATCCAGTGGATTTAATGGACAAAGTACTGAGCCCTGAATTTCTAGAAAATACTTATGGAAAACAGCCTGCAGGCTATGGTAGAGAAGTTCTGACTGTTCATAATACTGCTGTTATATTCTGTTCAGATGAAATTACAAACCGTCTCAGTGATAAAGCAGCTAGAATTATGGCAAAGAGGTATACAGATTATGTACCAAATGAAGAATTCAGGAAACAGTTCAATATCACTGAAAGAATGTTTTTAGATATATTTAAGAATCTGACTGAAGAACGTGGAAGTGACTTTGTGAAAGGTGATCATATCCTAACACATCACCAAAGAGGAGGTAACATATTTTTTTTATAAAACTGTTTACCTAAAGAAATCTATAAACAACACTGAGTGATATTTATTATTTTATTTTCAGATATTATTGTCTGTAACAGTCCTGAAGGATTGCCAATGCCAGTTACAGAGAAGCTAAACATGCAATTTGGATTGTTAGTGCATCCACCAGACAACAATCATTGGATTGCTCTGGTCATAGCTGGTAGAAATGCAATAATTAGTGACACCAATACTCCTTCTGGCCCTTTCCAAGCCAAAATAAGGGAACTAGAAGCACTGGGATTTCATGGTGTACTAGTGAGTTTACATGAGCAAAACAATTATTTTATTACAACACTCTGTGTTAAATTGGAGGATACTAATAAATAAAAATTATACTTTTCAGGTACCATGGTCTGTTTACAATACTAAGAAAACTAAGGAAGATCTGCGAGATTACCTAAATGATTTAATAAAGTCAGCAGTTAAATAAATGAATAGAAGTTTTAATTTATGATTGTTCCAAATAGAACATTAGGTATTTACCTAATTGAGTTTGGTATTATTAAAACTCTAAAATCCAAATTATAAGAAAATCATAATATCATCATCGTAATCTTTGTATAGCACGTTATTCTTAGAATTGCGGTGCAATGACCTAGACTGAGGGTGATTTGATTATGAAAAAAACATGAAAAATTCTCAATATGTACCAATCATTCGGTCGTCAGTCAATTTTGGTGCGTCCTGGCCTTTAGCTAAATATTAGGTATTTATAACAGCTACATGCTAGTATTTTATGCTGCAGCTCTATTAGTCGCTTGCTTTCTTGTCGGCCATCTTGATTTAACTGTCAATTCTGTCAGGTTTTCGCGCCCGGTCGCACCGAGTGGTTGCCGAGTGGTTTGTTGCTGATGTATTTGGTAATTTATTGTAAATCGTAATAATAAAACAGGAGATTTCACATAAAACTAACAATATGTCACAAGCTGATGAAGCTATGGATGTCGGGGACGTGGAAGAAAACTCGGTAAGTCGTAAATTAGAAAAGCCATGTTAGCATTATAGATCTACCAAAGCTTCGTGATTTGTTTTGTGTTTCAACCTTTATCTGTATTATTATCCCTTGAAACCCTAAAAACTCTGTTGATTTTCCACAGAATGAGTCGTCCAGCGATACCACGTCCTCGAAGGGTAAAGAAGGAGACTTCGAAAGCAAAATTGAGACTGATCGTTCCAAGCGATTCGAGTTCTTGTTGAAACAAACCGAAATTTTCTCGCATTTCATGACCAATGCCCCTAAGACCAGTAGTCCTCCGAAAGCTAAAGCTGGTCGACCTAAGAAGGTGAAGGAAGACCAGCCTGAGCAATCTGAGGATCCCAATGCTGCAGAGTAAGTGTTAAATCATAAAGCTTTTGTGCAATATTTGAACAAAGATGTTGTACCTAGATTTATGAACATGTTTTTACAGCCATCGGCACCGTAAGACAGAACAGGAAGAAGATGAGGAACTCCTTGCTGAGACAAATGCTAAAATTAAGCCAATATTTCGCTTTGAAGCTTCACCTCCTTACATCAAGAATGGAGAGATGAGAGACTATCAAGTGAGGGGTCTCAACTGGATGATATCTCTCTATGAGAATGGTATCAATGGTATCTTGGCTGATGAGATGGGTCTGGGTAAAACTTTACAGACCATTTCTCTGCTTGGCTACATGAAAAATTTCAGGTATTCAATACAAAATATGTTCCATTCCTTATTCTATCTAACTGAACTTATTAGTAGGTATCTAACTTCTGAAAATTCAATTTGGATAAGTTATAAATACTGATTGTCTAACCTAACCATTTCTGTCTACATATAGGGTGTAAGGGATAGCTCTCTAAATACTTAATGATATTCAGACTATGTAACTAAACAACTTCTTATAGGAAAATATTGCAGAAAACATACAAAATCACAACTAGCTGTCTGCATTTACTATGGGAAGTCAAATTCTTTTTCACGACTTCTAAATGTACCCTATCAGTATTCAGAAAGCTATCCCTTACACCTTGTATTTTACAGTATGTCATGGTTTAAGTAATGATGTGTGATTGGTTACAGAAACATCCCTGGTCCACACATAGTAATTGTGCCAAAATCAACCCTCACAAACTGGATGAATGAGTTCAAAAAGTGGTGTCCATCCCTGAGAGCAGTATGTCTCATTGGTGACCAGGAAACTAGGGTAAGGGAAACAACCAACTTATGGTACACCAAGATCTGATGGCAATCAGGGTTTATGGAGCAGGGGGAGTGCACCTCCCTGCACAACCCAACGCTGTCAACTGCACCACTGACCAGGTCATGTGACCAGCAAATTCCTCAGAGCTGCCATTAGATTGCGCCAGACTATACATAATATAAAAAAACTGGTTCTCAATCAATGATTTCTAAAAATATCCTGTGTGCTGAAAGACACCTAGAGCTGCAACTTAATTTGCTGTTGAAAAAAATGTCTTCCAGTGGCTGTATTTTTTTTTGTTATGTTGTAACATGTCTTTAAAAAGCTTGCTACAGTAGATGCTTAAACAAACTTGTGGTTACAGAACACATTCATCCGTGAAGTTCTCATGCCTGGCAACTGGGACGTCTGCATCACCTCTTACGAGATGATTATTCGTGAGAGATCAGTGTTCAAGAAGTTCACCTGGCGCTACATGGTGATTGACGAAGCCCATCGGATCAAGAATGAGAAGTCGAAGTTGTCAGAGCTCCTCCGTGAGTTCAAGAGTATGAACCGGCTGCTGCTGACTGGTACTCCGCTGCAGAACAACCTTCATGAGCTGTGGGCTCTTCTCAACTTCTTGTTGCCAGATGTTTTCAATAGCTCTGATGTAAGTAATTATAAGATTAAAGCTGAGTATTCATTGGGGACAAAGTCCCTGAAGCTTTGTATCAGATACAAAATATCTGAAACAAAGGTTCCAATGAAGGTGCACCTACGTTGGGAACTTTGTTCTGAAACAATGTTTAAATGCATCTTCATTGGGAACTTCTGTATTTATGCAATGTTTCGGAACTTGGCCCGCCTTACATTGCATTTATCTCAAGTCATCATAAAATTATGCTAGTGGAACAACTTTGTTTAATTACATTGGAGATTTTTGAGAACAGACTAAAAATTACAGAAGAAGATCAATGTAGCAATTTTATCTTTCCTTTTTGTAAGAACATTAAATTATCTTTTGCAGGATTTTGACTCTTGGTTCAACACGAATGCAGCCCTCGGTGATAATCAGTTGGTGTCAAGACTGCATGCTGTCTTGAGACCATTCTTACTCAGGCGTCTCAAATCTGAAGTAGAAAAGAAATTGAAGCCCAAAAAGGAACTCAAAGTTTATGTTGGATTGAGTAAAATGCAAAGGGAGTGGTATACTAAAGTCCTGATGAAGGATATTGATATTGGTAAGTGTGAATTGCTTTAGCTGTCTATGAACATGTCCAGTTGCAGTCCCAATAAAATTCCCTTCATTGAAAGTAATTTTTCTCAAACATGCTAGGAAATATGACAATTTCTTTCAAGAAAACAATCCAGAAAGTTTGACATTGTCTGTGATTTTGTAATTTCTGAACGATTTCTTTTTTACACACCAGCAATGAATTCCAATACAACTTTTCTGGCGCGATATCGAAATCGTTCAGAAATTACAAAATAAAAAAAGAATAACTCCTAATCCACATCTTGACTTAGTAATCAGTAAAACAACTTTTTATATCAAATTACTATAAAATAAATTAAAATCTTTATAATTTCCTAGCATTTTTTTGAGAAAAGCACTATGTAAGCCTCGGGGAAAATGACTTTGCCAGACTCGTATTTTTAAAGTCCTCGCCTGCGGCTCGGACTTCAAACCCTACTCATCAGTCAAGGTCTTATTTCCCGTCCTCGTCAACAACCTACTATTTTTAAAATGGATAGGCTCACAATTGTCTGCTATCTCACCTGTTGGTAAGTAATGATGCAGACGATGTTGGAGCATGCTTCCTATGCTAGTGCCTATTCACTCTTCCCTTGAAAAGGCCCAAGTAAAATGTTCCGGTAACAGATCCGCCGGCAGGGAATGCACACAAACGGTTCTCTATCCATTTGCATAAAAATAATTGGCATAATATCTTTTGGCACACTGTAATTTAAACTAATAATACTTACGCATAATTCATGTACGCATAACAGTTTAGGCATAATTTCTTTACGCACAAAAAATATTGCCATAATAGTACATAAGCCTAAAATACAAAACCATAAATTGTCATATCCATAATCAAAATAGGCATAAAAATCTGATGCATTAGAAGAACCCCTAAATTGTATAAAAATAACCTAACCTAACCTAACCTAACCTAAACTGACCTAATTTAACCTAATATATCTTAAAAAATACTGAACTGACTTACATTTCCTGCCATTTGAACTTAATAAAAAATATATTATATTAGTCCAAAAAAATTATTACAAAAGCAATTATGCCAAAATATTGTTAATATAAAATATAATAGTCTAAAATATGATTATGCCAAGATAAATATTATGGCAAGAAACTATTATGTCAAAGCAATGGCAGGCGAAAAAAAATTATGCGAAACATGTTATGCTAAAACATATTAGTGGAAAAAAAATTATGCCTACGAAAGGGATACCCACACAAACACGTTGCCTTAGATAATCTTTTTTCCACCATAGCACTCCATAGAAAACAACTACTTGTACGTGGCAAACCTGAGCAGCCCAGCAGTCCATAGCTGACATAAATCTTTGTCTATATTTAAGAGCTTGGCTCTTATCAGCGTCTTCACATTTTCGTATGGCACAGGATGTTGCCCTTTACTTTTCTTTGTTCAAAAATATGTTTATACTACACCTGCATAGTAATTTACCAATAGCTTTACACTTTATAGGGGGGAACGTTAGTCATTGTTCAACGTACAAATTAGAAGTTGTTCAGGTGTACAAGTTGTTCAGTTTCAAAAGTTGTTCAGTCTCAAAAGTTGTTCAGTTTTTGAAAAGATGTTCAGTTTTAAAAGTTGTTCAGTATTAAAAAGTTTTTGAGTTTCATAAGTTGTTCAGTTTTGTAAGTTGTTCAGTTTTAAAAGTTGTTCAGTTTTAAAAGTTGTTCAGTTTTGTAAGTTGTTCAGTGTTGTAAGTTGTTCAGTTTTGTAAGTTGTTCAGTTTTGTAAGTTGTTCAGTTTTGTAAGTCGTTCAGTTTTGTAAGTTGTTCAGTTTTGTAAGTTGTTCAGTTTTGTAAGTTGTTCAGTTTTGGAAGTTATTCAGTTTTGTAAGTTGTTCAGTTTTGTAAGTTGTTCAGTTGTTCATTTTTATAAGTTGTTCAGTTTTGTAAGTTGTTCAGTTTTGTAAGTTGTTCAGTTTTGTAAGTTGTTCAGTTTTGTAAGTTGTTCAGTTTTGTAAGTTGTTCAGTTTTGTTAGTTGTTCAGTTTTGTAAGTTGTTCAGTTTTATAAGTTATAAAGTTTTAAAAGTTGTTTAGTTGTAAAAGTGGTTCAGTTTAAAAAGTTGTTCAGTTTCAAAATACATATGTTCATTTTAGAAGTTGTTCAGTTTTGAAAGTTTATCAGTTTTGAAGGTTGTTTAGTTTTAAAAGATAATTATTCAGTTTTGAAAGATATTGGTTTTTATATTGCGCTGCCGCATGTGAGAGTTTGATTTGTACCTAGGTAGTTTATTATTTGCAGACGTTTCAATTCACCCCGTGGCTGTTACAACTGACCCCGCAGGTGTAGTATAAAGCACTATGTATTACTCGGAAGAAATTCCGATTACAGACTCGTGTGTATTAAGGCCCTCAGCTGCCTCGTTAGTAATCGGTTTCTTTCTCCCCGCGTATACAATGTACTATTATTTACAGTCTACTCGACCTCTTTACCTTCCACCTTCTACACATAACCTCAACAATCGTTATTTCCAGTGAACGGCGCGGGCAAAGTGGAGAAGATGCGTCTGCAGAACATCCTGATGCAGCTGCGCAAGTGCTGCAACCACCCCTACCTCTTCGACGGAGCGGAGCCCGGCCCCCCATACACCACAGATGAACACCTTGTCTACAACTGTGGAAAACTCGCCATACTCGACAAACTCCTGCCTAAATTGCAGCAGCAAGATTCGAGGGTGCTCATCTTCTCGCAGATGACCAGGATGCTGGATATCCTGGAGGATTATTGTCTTTGGAGGCAGTACAAGGTATGTCAAGTCATCTTAGCTAAGTGTAGGCCACTAGGATCCCATACCAATACTGGGAAAAGTACCACCTTCCAAATAGTTCTAGTCTGGAGCGCCCCCGATTCACCACCTACGAGCACCTCGTATACAACTGCGGGAAACTAGCCATACTCGACAAATTACTGCCTAAGTTACAGCAGCAAGATTCGAGGGTTCTCATCTTCTCCCAGATGACCAGGATGCTGGATATCCTGGAGGACTATTGTCTTTGGAGGCAATATAAGGTATGTCAAGTAAATTGTAGCCCAGCCCAGGTTACTAGGATCTGATTCCAATACTGCCTTCCAATTAGTATTGGTTTGTTGCGCCCCCCATTTAATACAGAAGAGCATGTCTACAATTGCGGAAAACTCGCCATACTCGACAAACTACTGTCTTTGGAGGCAATATAAGGTATGTCGAGTGATCTAGGTTTAGGTGTAGCCCAGTCCAGCCCACTAATACTAGGAAAAGTACCACCTTCCAACTAGTTCTAGTATGGTGCGCCCCCGATTCATCATGGATGAACATCTCGTCTACAACTGCGGGAAACTCGCCATACTCGACAAACTACTGCCTAAGTTGCAGCAGCAGGACTCGAGGGTGCTCATCTTCTCCCAGATGACCAGGATGCTGGATATACTGGAGGATTACTGTCTGTGGAGGCAATACAAGGTATGGCATGGTGATTTAGGAATATGTTGTGTGTGAAAAAGTCCTTGACTGCTGCTGATCCACGAAACAGCTGCATCTCCAAATATCGTCTCACAGAAAGACCCTTTGTTCCTCCAAGTACAGAACAGACAAAAAATCTGAGAAGACTACTAATAGGGGTCTTGATTTATGTAAATTGTGTGTCTATTATCTATGTTTTTAGCCAACTTATGTTTCTAAACTTTGTTTATATCAAATATCCTAACTATTTTCCACAGTACTGCCGCCTAGACGGCCAGACGCCCCACGAGGACCGCAACCGTCAAATCGAGGAGTACAACGCAGAAGGCTCCGAGAAGTTCGTGTTCATGTTGTCCACCCGCGCCGGTGGTTTGGGGATCAACTTGACATCGGCCGACGTGGTCATCATCTACGACTCCGACTGGAACCCGCAGATGGACCTGCAGGCCATGGACCGCGCGCATCGTATCGGACAGAAGAAACAGGTGAAGATCCTTAGCGAGCTTAGGCGTAAAGTTCCCCTATACCCATCAGTACTATTAGTTTATCCTATTAATTAGGAAAATTGCTTTGAATGTGTTGTACCGAAGTTGTGAGATAAAGTTTTAATGCTTTTAAAGGTTTATAAAATTGTCAAACACGCAAAATGTAAATATTAAAATGATGACTTAGTAGCGAAATGTCACACGCAAAATGCCTAAAAAGGGCAAGAGGGGAACAAAAATTACGATATAGTGCTATTTCCCTAACATTTTGCATATTTTGCATTATGTCTGTTTACGCCACTTCTTACAATTCAGTACCTACATTTTACAATAGACAGTTTAGCCGTCCACGTTTTGGCAGGTCATGACTGCCTTCTAAACATTTTACGTTTCCTCTAGGTGCGCGTATTCAGACTGATCACAGAAAACACGGTCGAGGAGAAGATCGTGGAGCGCGCCGAAGTGAAACTGCGCCTTGACAAGCTTGTCATACAGTCCGGTCGCTTGGTCGACCAGAAGAACCAGCTCAACAAAGATGAGATGCTCAACATGATCAGGCACGGAGCCAACCATGTCTTCTCCTCCAAGGATTCTGAGATTACGGACGAGGATATTGATACTATACTGGCTAAAGGAGAAACCAAGGTAATTTATAAAGTTCAGGCACCTTCTGTTTGCGTAGCGCGAGTCGCGCCCGCAACTTGGCGATCTACTATGGCCTGCCTACTAATATCCGTGCTGCCGCTCTTAAATAGGCTGAGCTACAGTGTGGTCAATAAACTTGGTGAAATTGCGTTATTTATGACGTCGATTTCGATTGGTGGTTCTAACTCCATTCCTAGTGCGATTTTTTTGTTTACGTGTATTTATAAATGGTTAAAATTGACTTCTTGTTTTTATTATTGCTCTGACCAACAACTAATCCGACTTTTCTTTCTTGATTTGTAGACGGAAGAATTGAAACAGAAGTTGGAGAGCTTGGAGGAGTCTTCTCTGAGAGCATTCTCCATGGACACCCCCGGCGCGACCGACTCCGTCTACCAGTTTGAAGGTTTGAAGCTAAAACGGAATTTAGCGTCTCATTTTTGTTTGTCCTTTTTACATGGAGACAAAAGTGACTCCAACATTTTAAATAGCCCCAAGTTCATCAACAGCTGATGATACTACGATTACTTAACGGGTACGTTAACAAATAACCGGTGATTGACCGGGTGGCGATTTTCTTGGTGTTCACAAACACTTTTAGGGCCCTTTTCCTGTCATGCGTATTCTCGCACGCGCGCGGATCTGGTCCGCATGCGGGCCGCACGCATCTTATCTTTTGATACATGTTTTTATGTTTTTCCTATCATGCGGCTAGCACGCGCGCGGAACAGGAGCGTGCTATCATCCGCATGCGGACCAGATCCGCGCGCGTGCGAAAATACGCATGACAGGAAAAGGGCCCTTAGGCCTGTGTTCACCAATAGCTGTTAAATTTATAATCGGTCGATGATATCTAATTCCATGATTAAATTAATTTTTACTGTTCACCAAACCCTAACCACCATTTAAAGGCTGTCAAGTGGCCTTAACTTGGCGATTTACTTAAACATCCTCATTTCGTCTATTATCTTACGGTTAGCCCCATTTCTCCAACAAAAAATGGTTCATCCCTATTGTCTTGTCCTGTGTGCCCGAAATTTAGCCCGCACAAAAACTTTTATCTACACTCATTTCGTAATATTCGTTTTACAGAATCGAAAGTACGAACGTAATGAACTGCATTACGAATATACAGCCTTTAAAAAAAAACTTTCATACTACTGGCAGCTACATAAAGTAACTCGATCTCTAGTATTTGAAAAAAAATTAAACGAATTGACCCGCGTACCAAATTGTAATCTGTTCCAATTTGATACTGGCCAACAGTAAGTCAAATGAAAAAAAAAAACAAGTGTCACCCGGGCGCGGGACGATACTTGAAATTATGAGGACTTATATATTATTAAATCTTTGCTTCAAATAATTTTTCGATTTAAAATTCACCGATAAATGCTTTTTAATTTTAAAAGTTGTTCAGTTTTTATGAGCCTCCATTTTAACGTTTAGTTAAAAAGTTACTTGTGTACAAAAGTCGTTCAGTTGGTGGTTCAGTAGATAGGCTTGCAATCGCCATAGTGCAGTGCGGAGGTATGAATTATTTTTCATAGTTTTTCTTGTAGAGTGTAGATAAAATAGTGTATGCAACTGCATATAATTAGGCTTTAGAATGCTCGTGTCAAACAGACGTGTGATAAACAGACACTCTCATCATTATTAGGCAGTTGCATAAACTACTATTACGATGCCCCCCGTGGCGCTACTGCACCCTTGAATGAGTGTAAAGTTTTTTGTTTTTAATCGTTGAATTCGGCAGACTCACATGCTGCTAAAAATAATGCGTGCCTGTTCTATGTCCAGATGCTTAGGCAAAGGATACTTTTAATTTCGTAGTATAACAAGGTTACGCTACCACGTTTGGACGCTGCTCTTGTTAATAGTAACAACAAGGAAACGGATGTCAATTTCACGTGGTCGATGTAAACTTTTGGGTCTTTCATAAAAATTTCATTCAAAAACGCTCGGTTGGTAGAACGATGGCCTAAAAGTGTTGGTGAACACCAAGAAAATCACCACCTGGTCAATCACCAGTTATTTGTTAACGTACCCGTTAAGTAATCGTAGTATCATCAGCTGTTGGTGAGCTTGGGGCTTAGGACATCGTTCTACCAACCGAGCGTTTTTGAATGAAACTTTTATGAAAGACCCAAAAGTTTAAATCGACCACGTAAAATTTACATCCGTTTCCTTGTTGTTACTATTAACAAGAGCAGCGTCCAAACGTGGTAGCGTAACCTTGTTATACTACAAAATTAAATGTATCCTTTGCCTAAGCATCTGGACATAGAGCAGGCACTCATTATTTTTAGCAGCATGTGAGTCTGCCAAATTCAAAGATTAAAAACAAAAAACTTTACACTCAGTAAAGGGTGCTGTAGCGCCACGGGGGGCATCGTAAAAGTTTTTGTGCGAACGAAATTTCGGGCTCGCAGTGCAAGACAATAGGGATGAACCATTTTTTGTTGAAGATTTGGGGCTAACCGTAAGATAATGGAAGAAATGAGGATATTTAAGTAAACCGGCAAGTTAAGGCCACTTGACAGCTATTAAATGGTGGTTAGAGTTTGGTGAACAGTAAAAATTAATTTAAACATGGAATTAGACATCATCGACCGATTATAAATTTAACAGCTATTGGTGAACACAAGCCATAGTCTTTTAAAATTACCATAGAAGAAGGTGGTTAAATATGCCCGCACTTAGGTTACGTTAAATTGAGAAGTGTGGACGTTCGATGTTCACACAATCTAGTATGTATTCGTGTCTGCCGAGGGTGATTTACGCTACAAACAGTTACGTAGAAAATGGATACATTTTGAGCGAAGCGAGCTGGAATTTTCAGTCTGCAGCTGGACGTGGAACACACACGAACCTTAAAACAGCCTGTCATTTAGCGCGAGCGTAGCGAGCTAGACTTTTCACGTTCGCTAAGCTAAATCATGCTCTGAGCTTGGTTAGTCTACTTAGATAAAGAAATAAAGACTTAGGGCCTTACCACAAAAAAGTTAGACCAGTGTTGAACGCGTGTCTAGCGTTTTTTTTTTGTATGGAGTTTTATTTTAGACACGCGTTCAACACTGGTCTAACTTTTTTGTGGTAAGGCCCTTAGATTTTTGACCATGGCATGGCATGTTCAGGCGAGGAATACAGGGAGAAGCAGAAATCACACCCGCTGGGTAAACGAACGAGCTGGTATTTTCAAATGTAGGTAGAGTGACGTGGAATATACACCCCTAAAAATCATATCTATTGCAAGCTCTAGAACTTAAGTAAGTTATAGATAAATATTATTGGCAAGCAAGTTAAGACAAAAGCAAGTTTAGGAACTTGTCTAATCTACTTAGATAAAGACATAAAGACTTACGGGGTATTATTACACTACTTGATATTCAGACTGTCTGCGCTCCTCGCTCCAACTTCATTCACATCATTTGAACTGCCTGAAGTGAAGAGAAGTTCGCTCAAAGCATCAGACGGTTCGAATATCACGTAGTCTAATAAGCCCTTTACATATTTTACCATGGCATGTGATGTTCAGGCGAGGACTACAGGGAGAAGCAGAAGTCGCACCCGCAGGCAGATAGAGCCGCCGAAGCGCGAGCGTAAGGCCAACTACGCGGTGGACGCGTAGTCGACAGTGTCTACAAAATACTAGTCTATTTCTAAAGCAACGTTAAAATATAGCGGTCTAAAAACGGGTGACAAATTCAAATAAGAAGAATGTAGCAACTCACTTAGTCACACTGGCACATATAGCGAGCGTAGTGTGGCAACTATTACCCCATGTGAAATGAGCAGGTATTTTCAAAGTATATGTGTAGGTAGAGTGACGTGGAATACACACGCACCTAAAACCGTATCTATTCTAATCAAGATAAATATCATTGGCAAGCAGTTCTTGTCTAGTCTACTTAAGTAAAGAAATAAAGACTTAGATTGTTTACCACATCATTTTCAGGCGAGGATTATAGAGAGAAACAAAAGTCGCACCCGCTGGGTAGCTGGATAGAGCCGCCCAAACGTGAGCGTAAGGCCAACTACGCGGTTGACGCGTACTTCCGCGAGGCGCTGCGCGTCTCCGAGCCCAAAGCGCCGAAGGTACAGGTAAATACAGGTGTAAAGAGCTAAAAAGCCGACTTTTTTACTATTACGGTGGTGGGTCTATCTGTAATATTCACTATCATATCATTATATTTCCTATCATATCATTCTCATCGTATTTATTACTTAGCTCTTTATACTATCGCACAAAATTTTACGAATATAGGTATGTTTCATCTTTAAGCTTCTATATTATCTATCAATCATGCATTATTTATGTATTGCAACCTATTATGTATCTATACTATAACATCATCAGAATTACGTAAGCATCGGTGAGGTCTCAAGGCTGGTTTCACGGCGTTTAATTGTCCCTGAATGCATTATTTCGATATGGTATAATACAGCGTCATCCTCCGAAATATCACCATTATACCGTACGTATGTATGGCTCTCGAGTCTCACCGATCCTTGCCACTGATAATCAGCTATTGTGATTCACCCCCCCTCCCCTGCCGCAGGCGCCGCGCCCCCCCAAGCAGCCCATCGTGCAGGACTTCCAGTTCTTCCCGCCCAGACTGTTCGAGCTGCTCGACCAGGAGATCTACCACTACAGAAAGACATTAGGGTATGCCAATGTATTGGTATTGTTAATTCCTCATCAACCGTGGTACAGCATATGTACCAGTGATTTTGAATCTTACTTACTACCCTCAACTTAAAGTTTAAAACCTATGAAAAAACAGAACAATAGCTAGTATATAAGGGGTGCACTCGCAGTGCTATATTATTCTCATAAATTGAAAATGAGAAAATTGAAAAATTAATTAGTAACCGCCGTTACTTGAACCCGGGACTGTGGGGTACCGCTTTGTCAACTGAGCTACGGGCGCTTGGCGACTACTACTAGAATGTCCCTTAATCGTCGCTTCGAGACGAGCACCAACAGGTTGAAAGTTCATCAGGGTCTGCCAGGCGCCCGTAGCTCAGTTGACAGAGCGGTGGGACGATACCCCACGGTCCCGGGATCAAGTCCCGGCGGTCGCTAATGAAATTATCAATTTTCTTATTTTCAATTTATTAGGGTTTGCGTTACTACACTTACTTTAACGACCAAATAATTATGTGAAAACGGACGAAGTAAAAGATCCTATTGACCAGTTTCATCGTGATTAAACTAAATATCATTCTTCTGGTTTAGCCGGTTACAGAGCGGCGCTCCTACTTGATAATGCAAGTTAGTCGTTTCAGAGTAACGTTAGGGACACTGCTGAGCTGAATCGTGCCGTGTTTTTCGATAAAACAAAGCGACACCCTTGTAAGTTGTAACGCCCAAGTTATTTTAACGCTAGCTATTCTGTCCTTTAATCTGGGCGCATTGGGCGTTACGAGGATTGAAAACAAAACGATGACAAAAATCTAAAAAAGATTAATTTCATAACCCAAAAATAATAATGTTCTAGGTACAAAGTACCGCGTAATCCAGAACTAGGTCCTGATGCGGCAAAGATTCAAAGGGAGGAGCAGCGAAAAATAGATGACGCCGAAGCACTCACAGAGGAAGAGGTGGCAGAGAAGGAACAACTACTTACTCAAGGTAAGCTAGGAAATGCGTTCCCGCTGCAAGCAATCTTTTTAGGTTCTGTAGTAGGCCAAACCTTTCGGTTTGCCATTTACGGTCGATGGTATCTTATTATCGCTGGAAAGAGATGTAGAGAGCAGAAAGACACGCTTTCGACTTTATGTAGGTGCAACAATACTTAATGTTTTGCGGCTACGCCATGTGTATTGTTATCTCGTGAGATCTAGTATAAAATTGAAAGAGATTCCTTGTCGTAAAATATGGCCGAGATTGCATGCCCTATCTTATCTTGGGAGTAGGTTGATGTGCTCATATTTAATTTTTTTTTTAGGTTTTACCAACTGGACAAAGCGCGATTTCAACCAGTTCATCAAGGCTAATGAGAAATATGGAAGAGATGACATCGAAAACATCGCAAAGGATGTCGAAGGGAAAACGCCCGAGGAGGTATTTATTTTATTTATTTCGTCACTTTTCAGGATCACAAACGTGCTTAGATGTGATGGTCTGTTAGGCAAAGAATGTCATGATGATGATCATGGTTATTACACCCACTATTGTTACGTTTTTTTCATAGATTTTGAACTTTATGTGTGGGTAGTAAGATACAAAATCACTGATACCACCCTTTATCAAGGAAGGTCTTAAATATGTCTTTAGAACAAATTGTGAAGGAGCACAAAAAATATTTGCTATTTATTTTGTATGTTTGTAGGTGATGGAATACTCAGCAGTGTTCTGGGAGCGATGCCACGAGCTGCAAGACGTGGACCGGATCATGGGGCAGATCGAGCGCGGGGAGGCCAAGATACAGAGGCGGGCTTCCATCAAGAAAGCTCTAGATGCTAAAATGGCGCGATACAGGGCACCCTTCCATCAGCTCCGAATATCTTACGGAACTAATAAAGGAAAGAACTACGTTGAAGAGGAAGATAGGTAAGGAATCGTTTTTATAGTTCTATCAGACTTATGGAGTAGATTGACCTACACTATGCCAAGATACAGATACGCGCGTCCATCAAGAAGGCGCTCGATGCCAAGATGGCTCGTTATAGAGCACCCTTCCACCAGCTCCGGATATCTTACTGGACTAATAAGGGAAAGAACTATGTCAAGGAGGAAGATAGGTAAGTTGTTTTGTTATTCGTTCATATTATAAGACTCATAGACGCGCTTCTATGAAGAAGGCGCTAGATGCCAAGATGGCGCGGTACAGGGCACCCTTCCACCAGCTCCGGATATCTTACGGGACTAATAAGGGAAAGAACTATGTCGAAGAAGAAGATAGGTAAGTTGTTTTATTATGTAGGGTTCATATTATAAGATACAGCGACGCGCTTCCATCAAGAAGGCGCTAGATGCCAAGATGGCGCGGTACAGGGCACTCTTCCATCAGCTCCGGATATCCTACGGAACTAATAAGGGAAAGAACTATATGGAAGAGGAAGATAGGTAAGGAATCCTTTATTTAGTTCATTTTATTAAGTAGGGTTTATATTACAAAGTACAGAGATGGGCTTCTATCAAGAAGGCGCTAGATGCCAAGATGGCGCGGTACAGGGCACCCTTCCACCAGCTCCGGATATCCTACGGAACCAACAAAGGGAAGAACTACGTAGAAGAGGAAGATAGGTAAGGAATCCCTTATTTAGTTCGTTTTATTATGTAGGGTTCATATTATAAGATACAGCGACGGGCTTCTATCAAGAAAGCGCTAGATGCCAAGATGGCGCGGTACAGGGCACCCTTCCATCAGCTCCGGATATCCTACGGGACCAACAAAGGGAAGAACTATGTGGAAGAGGAAGATAGGTAAGGAATCCTGTATTTAGTTCGTTTTATTATGTAGGGTTCATATTATAATAGTTTAAGAGACGCACGTCCATCAAGAAGGCGCTAGATGCCAAGATGGCGCGGTACAGGGCACCCTTCCATCAGCTCCGGATATCCTACGGGACCAACAAAGGGAAGAACTATGTGGAAGAGGAAGATAGGTGAGGAATACTTTATTAAGTTCTATGATACTTATGGAGAAGATTAAGCTAGGCTAGGTCAAGATGCAAAGAGGGGCTTCCATCAAGAAGGCGCTCGATGCCAAGATGGCGCGGTACAGGGCACCCTTCCATCAGCTCCGGATATCCTACGGAACTAATAAGGGAAAGAACTATGTTGAAGAAGAAGATTGGTATTTTTTTTATTATGTAGGGTTCATATTATAAGATACAAAGACGGGCTTCCATCAAGAAGGCGCTAGATGCCAAAATGGCGCGGTACAGGGCACCCTTCCACCAGCTCCGGATATCCTAAGGAACTAACAAGGGAAAGAACTATGTCGAAGAAGAAGATAGGTAAGGAATCCTTTATTTAGTTCGTTTTATTATGTAGGTTTCATATAAGATTCATAGACACGCTTCCATCAAGAAGGCGCTAGATGCCAAGATGGCGCGGTACAGGGCACCCTTCCATCAGCTCCGGATATCTTACGGAACTAAGAAAGGAAAGAACTATGTCGAAGATAGGTAAGTTGTTTTAATATGTAGGGTTCATATTATAAGATACAGAGACAGGCTTCTTTCAAGAAGGCGCTAGATGCCAAGATGGCGCGGTACAGGGCACCCTTCCACCAGCTCCGGATATCCTACGGGACTAATAAGGGAAAGAATTATGTGGAACAGGAAGATAGGTAAGGAATCGTTTTTCTACTTTAATGAGACTTTTGAGAAGATTTGAGCGTGGCAAGGCCAAGATAGCGAGGCGGGCTTCCATCAAGAAGGCGCTAGATGCCAAGATGGCGCGGTACAGGGCACCAGCTCAGGATATCCTACGGAACCAACAAAGGGAAGAACTACGTGGAAGAGGAAGATAGGTAAGGAATTCTATTTTTAGTTCTATGAGTGAGACTTATGGAGAACATTGAGCTAGGCTAGGCCAAGATACAGCGACGGGCGTCCATCAAGAAGGCGCTAGACGCTAAAATGGCGCGGTACAGGGCACCCTTCCATCAGCTCCGAATATCTTACGGAACTAATAAGGGGAAGAACTATGTGGAAGAGGAAGATAGGTAAGGAATCCTTTTTTGTTCAATGGTTCAATGATTTAGCTCTTTTTTAGTTATGTAGCAGATTGACCTAGGCTAGGTCAAGATACAGAGATGGGCTTAGGTAAGTTGTTTTATTATGTAGGGTTCATATTACAAGATACAAAGACGAACTTCCATCAAGAAGGCGCTAGATGCCAAGATGGCGCGGTACAGGGCGCCCTTCCACCAGCTCCGGATATCCTATGGAACTAACAAGGGGAAGAACTATGTCGAAGAGGAAGATAGGTAAGTTGTTTTATTATGTAGGGTTCATTTTACAAGATACAGCGACGGGCTTCCATCAAGAAAGCGCTAGATGCTAAGATGGCGCGGTACAGGGCACCCTTTCACCAGCTGCGGATATCCTACGGGACTAACAAGGGAAAGAACTATGTCGAAGAGGAAGATAGGTAAGCAATCCTTTATTTAGTTCGTTTTATTATGTAGGGTTCATATTATAAGATACAGCGACGGGCTTCCATCAAGAAAGCGTTAGATGCCAAGATAGCGCGGTACAGGGCACCCTTCCACCAGCTCCGGATATCCTACGGAACTAATAAGGGAAAGAACTATGTGGAAGAGGAAGATAGGTAAGGATTTCTTTTAGGTACTGAATCACCCCCATGGTTGCCCCCATGTATTTTCGGATATTTTTGTAGTCAGTTTCCGAGTTATTCAACTTTAAAAAATGTTTAGGGAAAATTTGAATAGCGAGACATTTTTCTTCTTTTTTATACGATTGAAAGTAAGAATCATTAAGATTATGTTGTCGATTGAAACTTGGTGAGACATAAAATAAAAGATTTATGGGGTTAGTTTACGCACATGTAACTGGACAACTTTTCCTTGTATAAGCGCGCCATCTACTGCATCATTACATTTCATTTATTTAAACCTTCTTCCGAACATAAAATAAGGTGAATTTAAAGAGCAGTTCATGTGCTTCGGCAAAACTGATATTATCGGACTGAATTACTTCTTCTTCTTCGAGTGGGACACCAAGTCATCCAACGACCCGATGAATGACTGATTTATGCTGTTTGTTGCAGGTTCCTCGTGTGCATGCTGCACAAGCTGGGCTTCGACAAGGAGAATGTTTACGAGGAGCTGCGCGCGGCCGTGCACGCCGCGCCGCAGTTCCGCTTCGACTGGTTCCTCAAGTCGCGCACCGCCGTCGAGCTGCAGCGCAGGTAACAGACACTACATACTCAAACAGAACGTGTACGAGGAGCTGCGCGCGGCCGTGCACGCCGCGCCGCAGTTCCGCTTCGACTGGTTCCTCAAGTCGCGCACCGCCGTCGAGCTGCAGCGCAGGTAACAGACACTACATACTCAAACAGAACGTGTACGAGGAGCTGCGCGCGGCCGTGCACGCCGCGCCGCAGTTCCGCTTCGACTGGTTCCTCAAGTCGCGCACCGCCGTCGAGCTGCAGCGCAGGTAACAGACACTACATACTCAAACAGAACGTGTACGAGGAGCTGCGCGCGGCCGTGCACGCCGCGCCGCAGTTCCGCTTCGACTGGTTCCTCAAGTCGCGCACCGCCGTCGAGCTGCAGCGCAGGTAACAGACACTACATACTCAAACAGAACGTGTACGAGGAGCTGCGCGCGGCCGTGCACGCCGCGCCGCAGTTCCGCTTCGACTGGTTCCTCAAGTCGCGCACCGCCGTCGAGCTGCAGCGCAGGTAACAGACACTACATACTCAAACAGAACGTGTACGAGGAGCTGCGCGCGGCCGTGCACGCCGCGCCGCAGTTCCGCTTCGACTGGTTCCTCAAGTCGCGCACCGCCGTCGAGCTGCAGCGCAGGTAACAGACACTACATACTCAAACAGAACGTGTATGAACAGCGCAGGTAACAGACACTACATACTCAAACAGCACGTGTATGAACAGCGCAGGTAACAGACACTACATACTCAAACAGAACGTGTACGAGGAGCTGCGCGCGGCCGTGCACGCCGCGCCGCAGTTCCGCTTCGACTGGTTCCTCAAGTCGCGCACCGCCGTCGAGCTGCAGCGCAGGTAACAGACACTACATACTCAAACAGCACGTGTATGAACAGCGCAGGTAACAGACACTACATACTCAAACAGAACGTGTACGAGGAGCTGCGCGCGGCCGTGCACGCCGCGCCGCAGTTCCGCTTCGACTGGTTCCTCAAGTCGCGCACCGCCGTCGAGCTGCAGCGCAGGTAACAGACACTACATACTCAAACAGAACGTGTATGAACAGCGCAGGTAACAGACACTACATACTCAAACAGAACGTGTATGAACAGCGCAGGTAACAGACACTACATACTCAAACAGCACGTGTATGAACAGCGCAGGTAACAGACACTACATACTCAAACAGCATGTGTATGAACAGCGCAGGTAACAGACACTACATACTCAAACAGCACGTGTATGAACAGCGCAGGTAACAGACACTACATACTCAAACAGCATGTGTATGAACAGCGCAGGTAACAGACACTACATACTCAAACAGCATGTGTATGAACAGCGCAGGTAACAGACACTACATACTCAAACAGCATGTGTATGAACAGCGCAGGTAACAGACACTACATACTCAAACAGCATGTGTATGAACAGCGCAGGTAACAGACACTACATACTCAAACAGCATGTGTATGAACAGCGCAGGTAACAGACACTACATACTCAAACAGCATGTGTATGAACAGCGCAGGTAACAGACACTACATACTCAAACAGAACGTGTATGAACAGCGCAGGTAACAGACACTACATACTCAAACAGCACGTGTATGAACAGCGCAGGTAACAGACACTACATACTCAAACAGAACGTGTATGAACAGCGCAGGTAACAGACACTACATACTCAAACAGCATGTGTATGAACAGCGCAGGTAACAGACACTACATACTCAAACAGAACGTGTATGAACAGCGCAGGTAACAGACACTACATACTCAAACAGCACGTGTATGAACAGCGCAGGTAACAGACACTACATACTCAAACAGCATGTGTATGAACAGCGCAGGTAACAGACACTACATACTCAAACAGAACGTGTATGAACAGCGCAGGTAACAGACACTACATACTCAAACAGCACGTGTATGAACAGCGCAGGTAACAGACACTACATACTCAAACAGCATGTGTATGAACAGCGCAGGTAACAGACACTACATACTCAAACAGAACGTGTATGAACAGCGCAGGTAACAGACACTACATACTCAAACAGCATGTGTATGAACAGCGCAGGTAACAGACACTACATACTCAAACAGAACGTGTATGAACAGCGCAGGTAACAGACACTACATACTCAAACAGAACGTGTATGAACAGCGCAGGTAACAGACACTACATACTCAAACAGCATGTGTATGAACAGCGCAGGTAACAGACACTACATACTCAAACAGCATGTGTATGAACAGCGCAGGTAACAGACACTACATACTCAAACAGCAAGTGTATGAACAGCGCAGGTAACAGACACTACATACTCAAACAGCAAGTGTATGAACAGCGCAGGTAACAGACACTACATACTCAAACAGCATGTGTATGAACAGCGCAGGTAACAGACACTACATACTCAAACAGCAAGTGTATGAACAGCGCAGGTAACAGACACTACATACTCAAACAGAACGTGTATGAACAGCGCAGGTAACAGACACTACATACTCAAACAGCACGTGTATGAACAGCGCAGGTAACAGACACTACATACTCAAACAGCAAGTGTATGAACAGCGCAGGTAACAGACACTACATACTCAAACAGCATGTGTATGAACAGCGCAGGTAACAGACACTACATACTCAAACAGCAAGTGTATGAACAGCGCAGGTAACAGACACTACATACTCAAACAGAACGTGTATGAACAGCGCAGGTAACAGACACTACATACTCAAACAGCAAGTGTATGAACAGCGCAGGTAACAGACACTACATACTCAAACAGCAAGTGTATGAACAGCGCAGGTAACAGACACTACATACTCAAACAGCAAGTGTATGAACAGCGCAGGTAACAGACACTACATACTCAAACAGCATGTGTATGAACAGCGCAGGTAACAGACACTACATACTCAAACAGAACGTGTATGAACAGCGCAGGTAACAGACACTACATACTCAAACAGAACGTGTATGAACAGCGCAGGTAACAGACACTACATACTCAAACAGCAAGTGTATGAACAGCGCAGGTAACAGACACTACATACTCAAACAGCAAGTGTATGAACAGCGCAGGTAACAGACACTACATACTCAAACAGCAAGTGTATGAACAGCGCAGGTAACAGACACTACATACTCAAACAGCACGTGTATGAACAGCGCAGGTAACAGACACTACATACTCAAACAGCAAGTGTATGAACAGCGCAGGTAACAGACACTACATACTCAAACAGCAAGTGTATGAACAGCGCAGGTAACAGACACTACATACTCAAACAGCACGTGTATGAACAGCGCAGGTAACAGACACTACATACTCAAACAGCAAGTGTATGAACAGCGCAGGTAACAGACACTACATACTCAAACAGCAAGTGTATGAACAGCGCAGGTAACAGACACTACATACTCAAACAGCATGTGTATGAACAGCGCAGGTAACAGACACTACATACTCAAACAGCATGTGTATGAACAGCGCAGGTAACAGACACTACATACTCAAACAGCATGTGTATGAACAGCGCAGGTAACAGACACTACATACTCAAACAGCAAGTGTATGAACAGCGCAGGTAACAGACACTACATACTCAAACAGCACGTGTATGAACAGCGCAGGTAACAGACACTACATACTCAAACAGCAAGTGTATGAACAGCGCAGGTAACAGACACTACATACTCAAACAGCAAGTGTATGAACAGCGCAGGTAACAGACACTACATACTCAAACAGCACGTGTATGAACAGCGCAGGTAACAGACACTACATACTCAAACAGCAAGTGTATGAACAGCGCAGGTAACAGACACTACATACTCAAACAGCAAGTGTATGAACAGCGCAGGTAACAGACACTACATACTCAAACAGCACGTGTATGAACAGCGCAGGTAACAGACACTACATACTCAAACAGCAAGTGTATGAACAGCGCAGGTAACAGACACTACATACTCAAACAGCAAGTGTATGAACAGCGCAGGTAACAGACACTACATACTCAAACAGCATGTGTATGAACAGCGCAGGTAACAGACACTACATACTCAAACAGCATGTGTATGAACAGCGCAGGTAACAGACACTACATACTCAAACAGCATGTGTATGAACAGCGCAGGTAACAGACACTACATACTCAAACAGCACGTGTATGAACAGCGCAGGTAACAGACACTACATACTCAAACAGAACGTGTATGAACAGCGCAGGTAACAGACACTACATACTCAAACAGCATGTGTATGAACAGCGCAGGTAACAGACACTACATACTCAAACAGAACGTGTATGAACAGCGCAGGTAACAGACACTACATACTCAAACAGAACGTGTATGAACAGCGCAGGTAACAGACACTACATACTCAAACAGCACGTGTATGAACAGCGCAGGTAACAGACACTACATACTCAAACAGCACGTGTATGAACAGCGCAGGTAACAGACACTACATACTCAAACAGAACGTGTATGAACAGCGCAGGTAACAGACACTACATACTCAAACAGCACGTGTATGAACAGCGCAGGTAACAGACACTACATACTCAAACAGCATGTGTATGAACAGCGCAGGTAACAGACACTACATACTCAAACAGCACGTGTATGAACAGCGCAGGTAACAGACACTACATACTCAAACAGCATGTGTATGAACAGCGCAGGTAACAGACACTACATACTCAAACAGCACGTGTATGAACAGCGCAGGTAACAGACACTACATACTCAAACAGCACGTGTATGAACAGCGCAGGTAACAGACACTACATACTCAAACAGCACGTGTATGAACAGCGCAGGTAACAGACACTACATACTCAAACAGCACGTGTATGAACAGCGCAGGTAACAGACACTACATACTCAAACAGCACGTGTATGAACAGCGCAGGTAACAGACACTACATACTCAAACAGCATGTGTATGAACAGCGCAGGTAACAGACACTACATACTCAAACAGCATGTGTATGAACAGCGCAGGTAACAGACACTACATACTCAAACAGCATGTGTATGAACAGCGCAGGTAACAGACACTACATACTCAAACAGCACGTGTATGAACAGCGCAGGTAACAGACACTACATACTCAAACAGCATGTGTATGAACAGCGCAGGTAACAGACACTACATACTCAAACAGCATGTGTATGAACAGCGCAGGTAACAGACACTACATACTCAAACAGCATGTGTATGAACAGCGCAGGTAACAGACACTACATACTCAAACAGCACGTGTATGAACAGCGCAGGTAACAGACACTACATACTCAAACAGCACGTGTATGAACAGCGCAGGTAACAGACACTACATACTCAAACAGCATGTGTATGAACAGCGCAGGTAACAGACACTACATACTCAAACAGAACGTGTATGAACAGCGCAGGTAACAGACACTACATACTCAAACAGCATGTGTATGAACAGCGCAGGTAACAGACACTACATACTCAAACAGCACGTGTATGAACAGCGCAGGTAACAGACACTACATACTCAAACAGCATGTGTATGAACAGCGCAGGTAACAGACACTACATACTCAAACAGCATGTGTATGAACAGCGCAGGTAACAGACACTACATACTCAAACAGCACGTGTATGAACAGCGCAGGTAACAGACACTACATACTCAAACAGCATGTGTATGAACAGCGCAGGTAACAGACACTACATACTCAAACAGAACGTGTATGAACAGCGCAGGTAACAGACACTACATACTCAAACAGAACGTGTATGAACAGCGCAGGTAACAGACACTACATACTCAAACAGCACGTGTATGAACAGCGCAGGTAACAGACACTACATACTCAAACAGCATGTGTATGAACAGCGCAGGTAACAGACACTACATACTCAAACAGCACGTGTATGAACAGCGCAGGTAACAGACACTACATACTCAAACAGCATGTGTATGAACAGCGCAGGTAACAGACACTACATACTCAAACAGCATGTGTATGAACAGCGCAGGTAACAGACACTACATACTCAAACAGCATGTGTATGAACAGCGCAGGTAACAGACACTACATACTCAAACAGCATGTGTATGAACAGCGCAGGTAACAGACACTACATACTCAAACAGCATGTGTATGAACAGCGCAGGTAACAGACACTACATACTCAAACAGCATGTGTATGAACAGCGCAGGTAACAGACACTACATACTCAAACAGAACGTGTATGAACAGCGCAGGTAACAGACACTACATACTCAAACAGCACGTGTATGAACAGCGCAGGTAACAGACACTACATACTCAAACAGAACGTGTATGAACAGCGCAGGTAACAGACACTACATACTCAAACAGCATGTGTATGAACAGCGCAGGTAACAGACACTACATACTCAAACAGAACGTGTATGAACAGCGCAGGTAACAGACACTACATACTCAAACAGCACGTGTATGAACAGCGCAGGTAACAGACACTACATACTCAAACAGCATGTGTATGAACAGCGCAGGTAACAGACACTACATACTCAAACAGAACGTGTATGAACAGCGCAGGTAACAGACACTACATACTCAAACAGCACGTGTATGAACAGCGCAGGTAACAGACACTACATACTCAAACAGCATGTGTATGAACAGCGCAGGTAACAGACACTACATACTCAAACAGAACGTGTATGAACAGCGCAGGTAACAGACACTACATACTCAAACAGCATGTGTATGAACAGCGCAGGTAACAGACACTACATACTCAAACAGAACGTGTATGAACAGCGCAGGTAACAGACACTACATACTCAAACAGAACGTGTATGAACAGCGCAGGTAACAGACACTACATACTCAAACAGCATGTGTATGAACAGCGCAGGTAACAGACACTACATACTCAAACAGCATGTGTATGAACAGCGCAGGTAACAGACACTACATACTCAAACAGCAAGTGTATGAACAGCGCAGGTAACAGACACTACATACTCAAACAGCAAGTGTATGAACAGCGCAGGTAACAGACACTACATACTCAAACAGCATGTGTATGAACAGCGCAGGTAACAGACACTACATACTCAAACAGCAAGTGTATGAACAGCGCAGGTAACAGACACTACATACTCAAACAGAACGTGTATGAACAGCGCAGGTAACAGACACTACATACTCAAACAGCACGTGTATGAACAGCGCAGGTAACAGACACTACATACTCAAACAGCAAGTGTATGAACAGCGCAGGTAACAGACACTACATACTCAAACAGCATGTGTATGAACAGCGCAGGTAACAGACACTACATACTCAAACAGCAAGTGTATGAACAGCGCAGGTAACAGACACTACATACTCAAACAGAACGTGTATGAACAGCGCAGGTAACAGACACTACATACTCAAACAGCAAGTGTATGAACAGCGCAGGTAACAGACACTACATACTCAAACAGCAAGTGTATGAACAGCGCAGGTAACAGACACTACATACTCAAACAGCAAGTGTATGAACAGCGCAGGTAACAGACACTACATACTCAAACAGCATGTGTATGAACAGCGCAGGTAACAGACACTACATACTCAAACAGAACGTGTATGAACAGCGCAGGTAACAGACACTACATACTCAAACAGAACGTGTATGAACAGCGCAGGTAACAGACACTACATACTCAAACAGCAAGTGTATGAACAGCGCAGGTAACAGACACTACATACTCAAACAGCAAGTGTATGAACAGCGCAGGTAACAGACACTACATACTCAAACAGCAAGTGTATGAACAGCGCAGGTAACAGACACTACATACTCAAACAGCACGTGTATGAACAGCGCAGGTAACAGACACTACATACTCAAACAGCAAGTGTATGAACAGCGCAGGTAACAGACACTACATACTCAAACAGCAAGTGTATGAACAGCGCAGGTAACAGACACTACATACTCAAACAGCACGTGTATGAACAGCGCAGGTAACAGACACTACATACTCAAACAGCAAGTGTATGAACAGCGCAGGTAACAGACACTACATACTCAAACAGCAAGTGTATGAACAGCGCAGGTAACAGACACTACATACTCAAACAGCATGTGTATGAACAGCGCAGGTAACAGACACTACATACTCAAACAGCATGTGTATGAACAGCGCAGGTAACAGACACTACATACTCAAACAGCATGTGTATGAACAGCGCAGGTAACAGACACTACATACTCAAACAGCATGTGTATGAACAGCGCAGGTAACAGACACTACATACTCAAACAGCATGTGTATGAACAGCGCAGGTAACAGACACTACATACTCAAACAGCACGTGTATGAACAGCGCAGGTAACAGACACTACATACTCAAACAGAACGTGTATGAACAGCGCAGGTAACAGACACTACATACTCAAACAGCATGTGTATGAACAGCGCAGGTAACAGACACTACATACTCAAACAGCAAGTGTATGAACAGCGCAGGTAACAGACACTACATACTCAAACAGAACGTGTATGAACAGCGCAGGTAACAGACACTACATACTCAAACAGAACGTGTATGAACAGCGCAGGTAACAGACACTACATACTCAAACAGCACGTGTATGAACAGCGCAGGTAACAGACACTACATACTCAAACAGCACGTGTATGAACAGCGCAGGTAACAGACACTACATACTCAAACAGAACGTGTATGAACAGCGCAGGTAACAGACACTACATACTCAAACAGCACGTGTATGAACAGCGCAGGTAACAGACACTACATACTCAAACAGCATGTGTATGAACAGCGCAGGTAACAGACACTACATACTCAAACAGCACGTGTATGAACAGCGCAGGTAACAGACACTACATACTCAAACAGCATGTGTATGAACAGCGCAGGTAACAGACACTACATACTCAAACAGCACGTGTATGAACAGCGCAGGTAACAGACACTACATACTCAAACAGCACGTGTATGAACAGCGCAGGTAACAGACACTACATACTCAAACAGCACGTGTATGAACAGCGCAGGTAACAGACACTACATACTCAAACAGCACGTGTATGAACAGCGCAGGTAACAGACACTACATACTCAAACAGCACGTGTATGAACAGCGCAGGTAACAGACACTACATACTCAAACAGCATGTGTATGAACAGCGCAGGTAACAGACACTACATACTCAAACAGCATGTGTGTGAACAGCGCAGGTAACAGACACTACATACTCAAACAGCATGTGTGTGAACAGCGCAGGTAACAGACACTACATACTCAAACAGCATGTGTATGAACAGCGCAGGTAACAGACACTACATACTCAAACAGCATGTGTGTGAACAGCGCAGGTAACAGACACTACATACTCAAACAGCATGTGTGTGAACAGCGCAGGTAACAGACACTACATACTCAAACAGCATGTGTATGAACAGCGCAGGTAACAGACACTACATACTCAAACAGCATGTGTGTGAACAGCGCAGGTAACAGACACTACATACTCAAACAGCACGTGTATGAACAGCGCAGGTAACAGACACTACATACTCAAACAGCAGTGTGTGAACAGCGCAGGTAACAGACACTACATACTCAAACAGCACGTGTATGAACAGCGCAGGTAACAGACACTACATACTCAAACAGCATGTGTATGAACAGCGCAGGTAACAGACACTACATACTCAAACAGCACGTGTATGAACAGCGCAGGTAACAGACACTACATACTCAAACAGCATGTGTGTGAACAGCGCAGGTAACAGACACTACATACTCAAACAGCATGTGTATGAACAGCGCAGGTAACAGACACTACATACTCAAACAGCACGTGTATGAACAGCGCAGGTAACAGACACTACATACTCAAACAGCATGTGTGAACAGCGCAGGTAACAGACACTACATACTCAAACAGCATGTGTATGAACAGCGCAGGTAACAGACACTACATACTCAAACAGCACGTGTATGAACAGCGCAGGTAACAGACACTACATACTCAAACAGCATGTGTGTGAACAGCGCAGGTAACAGACACTACATACTCAAACAGCATGTGTGTGAACAGCGCAGGTAACAGACACTACATACTCAAACAGCATGTGTGAACAGCGCAGGTAACAGACACTACATACTCAAACAGCATGTGTATGAACAGCGCAGGTAACAGACACTACATACTCAAACAGCATGTGTGTGAACAGCGCAGGTAACAGACACTACATACTCAAACAGCATGTGTGTGAACAGCGCAGGTAACAGACACTACATACTCAAACAGCATGTGTGTGAACAGCGCAGGTAACAGACACTACATACTCAAACAGCACGTGTATGAACAGCGCAGGTAACAGACACTACATACTCAAACAGCATGTGTATGAACAGCGCAGGTAACAGACACTACATACTCAAACAGCACGTGTATGAACAGCGCAGGTAACAGACACTACATACTCAAACAGCACGTGTATGAACAGCGCAGGTAACAGACACTACATACTCAAACAGAACGTGTACGAGGAGCTGCGCGCGGCCGTGCACGCCGCGCCGCAGTTCCGCTTCGACTGGTTCCTCAAGTCGCGCACCGCCGTCGAGCTGCAGCGCAGGTATATCATCATCATTGCCCTCATACGTCTGTGACAGACGATTTATTCAGTGTCTGGTACTCTGGTGGTGTCAAGAGTTGTTCAACCGCCTACTGTAAGTAGCAGGCCTCTACATGGTTGTGTAACGATCGCCATCATAGACAACAACCGGAACCGACCATCCGAAGCACCAGAAAATGATAGTGTCATGCGGGAGCCCAAGTTACGCTGGTCACGTAGTATATAAGTATTGCGACCAGCGTAACTTGGCCTCCCGCTTAGGCTGGTCATGTTATTTCATGATACTATAGTCGAATTTCTATGCACCAAAATTACAGATGCCGACAAAATAATGAACAACTCCATATCACTAGTGATTGGACTTTATCACTCGTTATCATACAAAAAAAGTTGCGCAAGGTATCACGAGTTGACACATAAAAGTTGGGACATTCTTTGCAAACTTGGCACTTCGTTTTACGCACCTAGGACGCCATTTCGTCACCGCTTTTGTCCAGCGAGCGTCATCTCGTCTAGCCAAGTGTCCTGCCCACCCCTTTAACTTAGTTATTCGCTTACCAACGTCTTCCACCTTAGTCCGGCGTCTAATTTCGGTATTTCGAATGCGATCGAGTAGTTTAATGCCCAACATGGAACGTTCCATGGCTCTCTGTGCGATTTTAACTCCCTGGACAGTCTCCTTTGTGAGCGTCCATGTTTCGGCACAGTAAGTAAGTGTGGGCAGAACATACTGGTTAAACGCCTTGGTCTTCAGGCATTGCGGAATCTTACGTAACTTAAAGCCGTCCTCCAGTTTACCAAAATCTTGTGGTTAGGTGTTCTTAAAGTCGTAAGCGCAAAATAACACTGTTTCACATTCCAGATGCAACACGTTGATCACACTCATCGAACGTGAGAACCAGGAGCTCGAAGAGAAGGAGCGCGCCGAGAAGAAGAAGAAGAGCGGCAGCGCCAACCAGAACACGCCCGGCGCCGCCAGCAAGGGCGCCGGCGCCAAGCGCAAGGCAGACGCGCCAGACTCCGCGCAGAAACAGAAGAAGAAGAAGAAATGAAACCCCGCCGCCCGCCCGCCCGCACCCACCCCTAAGCCACGCGCCGCCAGGCAGTGACGCCCGCGACTACCAGCTCTCGATACCGACTCAAGACTTACAGTGATTTAAAATAATAACAGTAATGTACTTACAATACAGTTCGACAGCCTCGTGCAAAAACCTCTCTCGGGATACAGACGGTGGGGGGGCGAGGTATCACGTCATTCATATGACGTGTGGCGCGAATGTTCTCCCTTCCCCTCTACCCACTGATATCTTGGATAACTCAGACTTGTCAGACTATAGTCTGGTCCAGCGGCTTCATCCGCTGATAACGGTTCCAGTGGAAATAAGAAAACACGTAGAAATGTTGTGAAACTCGTAGCGTTTTTTTTTTTCAAACAATCAGCTTCGATCCGCTTTTTTGTATCGCTGTCCTTTTCTATTGGTAACATCGGTCATTTAAAAGAGCGAGAGACGAACTTGGAGATCGCGTACTGCAGCGTTCCTTCGCTCTACTTGAGGCGGTTATTAGCAAAAGAAAAGATAGAGCTACTGAAAAAAGCGTAAATTTTGATCTGAACTTAGAATTTGTTTCAAGGTGAAAATAATTAAAAATTCGTTATGGTATCGCATTTAGAAATGCGTTTTCAAGTTTACGAGGCTTACGAAAACTACTATACCGTCGCTTTTAGTCTTGAGTCGTCGAGTCAAATCGAATATGGACCTGAAACTTTTAGTGGTTTTATATTTAAGAGACATTGGCCGACAGTATTTAACTTTGGTGTGTATTGTTGTGATATGAGAATATTTCGAATCCGTTACTAAATCGATTTTGTTTGACTCAGTTTTTATTTATTTTATAACATTCCCTCATTTTATTATCAATTTGAAAGAAAATTATGAGAATTCTAATTTAAAATGTTAATATACTTGATAAACTCAAAGATGCTGAAACATGTTGGTTATTTCTCAGTGATATTTTATAAGACGGATGCAACTCAATTAGATGTAAGATTTTAAGGTCATTTTAAATAACAATAAAGTGGCTGGAACAGTATTAGTTGTTTTTGTTGCAAATATTTCATCAATATGTACTCTAGTTCAAATATACTCTACCTAGTCATCTCCCTACCAGTTTGATGTCCTTGTAAATACCATTCAAATAAAGTAAAATTATTGAATCATTAAAGAAACAATAGATTTTAGATAACATTATATTTTGAAAAACATTAAGAACTATTTTACAAGTTTCAAAGATTGCTTTGAAGCCTTACATTATTTCTATGCAGGTATTGCTATGTCCCAAATTATAAATTTTCTAACTACTTAGTAACAATACTTATTTATTAGTAAATAGATTTGTGTTAGTAATAATTAAGCTTCTAATGAGATCAGATCACATTTTGATCTTCACATCACAAATACAAGTAGTTTAGTTAACATACTGCTATTACATTACAATACGTCCACCACATATCACTTCGCTTCTGGCACAATATTTCTAGCTAGGCGTTAGGTCAGGGATTCCTAGTCTTTCAAGCTACAACGATTTACAAGCATACATTCTGTGCGAGCCCCTTGTTAAAAAACTTCTTTAGGGTGAGAATCCACCAGAGCTGTGCGAGGTAGCGAGGCGGTGAGCGAGGAAAAAATCCACCAATAGAATCACTTCATTTTCCTAGCCTCGCTCAGCTCAGCTCTGGTGGAATAGGGTTGAGCGAAGCGAGGCTATTCTACATACAAAACAAGCGGGAAATGTGTGCGAGGAATGTGTAGCGAGGAATGCGTTGCGTGCGAGGAATGCGTTGCGAGAAATGTGTTGCAAGGTTTCCACTACATCGCATTCCCCCCGCTCACACATTTCACAGCTTCGCAACGCATCCTCGCTCCGCACATTAATGCGCATTTTGACAGCTCCGCTACGCATCCTCGTACGACATATTTTACTCGCACAGCTCTGGTGGAAACCCCTACACATTTCCACAGCACAGCTACGCATCCTCGTACGACACATTTTACTCGCACAGCTCTGGTGGATTCTCACCCTTACTTTTTTTACATTAAAGGTCAAAAAATAGAATGTAACTTGCGTTACGCGAGCACCAAATGTAAAGAATATTAAGTAATGTATTAATTTTCGAGCCTTTCATTTGCTGAAAATGTCTGGTTATGTTCCTACCACTCGTAACTTGACAGACGAGGAGCAGCACGCGAAAAAAAAATATGTATCACGGCGCACTGTTTGGGAACCCCTGCCGAAGGCTATTCAGTGTGGTAGCGAAAGACGGACATTCCGAAATGCTAAGCTCAACAGAATAACTTTTCCCAAGAAACAGGTAAAAAAAAAACATTACCTCGCAAATACTTTCCATAGAAAATTAGGAAGGTAAGCTGATATTTTTGTATGAGAGAAGAGGATGTTTTGTTTAAATAGTCCTTTTGTCCTCAGAGAAAGTTGTTCCGTTGAACTTAGTTTTCGGGAAATACCATGGTTCGGTACCACCCTATATACATAATTTAATATAATACATAACATGTCATTCCCCTTTGGAGTTTGATATAGCATAGCAACCATACAATCACATTCAACTTATTCAGTTAGGAAACCTTGTTAGCTGGCCCTCATTACATTGACACGCTAGATCACGACGAATTCCCATTCTCACCATTTTCTTGGCCATTCACGTTTGTTGAAAATGGCGCGCCCAGTCCGTAAAGATGCCCCCTCGTACTCTCTATGTTGCCATCGAAGAATATCTAAAATTGTATTTTCGAAATTAATAAGATGTTCCAGAAACATTATTGCAATTTGAAGTGGTCGGTTTTTTACATATAAAGATTAGAAGAATAGATAGTACACTTTCATAAACATAAAGTGCACTTTCCCGAAATGCCTACTTCCTCAAAACATTCACTCACTTCTTTAATTTTGAAGAAAGCCATTCCAGTGAGATGAGAATCTGATCCAGCTTGATGTTGTGGGCCTACTCTTCGTAACTCGAGTTGATCTGCAACTTCTTGAAGTCCTCCTTTCAGATTCTTGCACAATTTCATCAAGTACTAAAAAAGTTAAAAATAATTTTACTAAATGATTTGCGATAGAAAATAATTATCTAAAATAAAATTATACATACTTTGACATCATAAACTTTAGGAAAATATAGCTGCAAGCTTTCAAAGAAGTCATTTTCCTCTTGTGGTAAGCTCTGGTCTGTGAGCAATTTCAGTAAGTATCCAAAGTCATATCCAGAGTGGAAACTCAACCAGTTGATATTGTCCATCAGCACAATACCTAAAAAAACATCATGATATTATTAGAGACTTGGGAAAAAAGAAACTCAACAATTAAGAAACAGTGGCCTGCAGCATAAAATGTAAGGAATATCAAGTATTTGATTGCTCCTGGTGTCACTTGCTAATAATGCCAGCTTAGATAGCATCACCACAATTTTAGCTATGGGTGTCGCAAGAAGCGACTAAGAGATGATGATGCAGGGAATGGGCAGCAGGGTCCCCAGTGAATTAAAGATCTTCTATGGCACTCCACCTGATAGGACGGCCTATATCCATCCAGCAGTGGAATTTTGTGGTGGTTAAGGTAAACTAAATACCATAAATAATAATACTTATGTACCTGAAGACATAAGAAGTTCAGCAAACTCTATAGGTTCAATTCCATGCTCCTCATGTTCTCTAAATTGAAGGCCAGAGTTCTGAAGCAAATCAATGGAGTCCTGAGCATACATATCCTCTCTGGAAACAATATGAAAAATAATGTTAGTGTTTCTGATAAAAGGTGGGTTTCCTGTTAGGCTTAGACTACAGTTGATATTTGAGCAACCTCAACTAGAATGACTCCAAAACTCACATTAACATGTTTCCTGCCAACTACAAGAATACTTGTTGTGATGTATGAAAAAAACTGATGAGTAGGTATACTCGTCTGGCAGTGAACAGGTTAAGCTCTTGGTAAGAACTTTGGTGGGTAAGGTAAGTATTAAGCAAGACAGACTAATGATCCGGTTCAGGTCTGTCCAAGATATTCTTAGAATATTTTTGGGTAGATAACTCCATGAAATAAACTTACTGCAAATTAAACTTGAAATTGAATTGCCAAGTGGTACATCCGGGAGGTGTTTTGCCACTTTCATCCATAAAAGTCAGACCCAGCTGTATTATCCTTAGAAGATCTACATTGCACCTACAAGAAAAGCACATACTTAGATTTTGTTTTTATCAAATATTACATTGTGTTGTAACATAATTTGAAATCTATGTGGCTTTTGCCAGTGGGACACTTCAGGATTATACTATACTAGCCTTCCGTCCGCAGTTTCACTCGCGGTATTTATCTGTTTGGTCTAATAAAAATGCTTTAAATACATTACATTTAAAATCCAAAATTTCGAAACAGATTGCATCAAAGATCACGAACTGGAGGTGGATTTCGACTACTCGACAACAGATGGCGCCACTGCTTTAGGGATTGTAAAAGCCCTTGTATCTTTAAAAATACGCACTTGAAGTTAAAACGGGAACTTTCTTGTTCGAGGGGGCATAAAGGGCTATCACACTATACTGGGTTATTTTTTAGTCAGTGCGCAAACTTCGCAGGGTGTTTCTACTCGTGCTTCTGAACAACTTTTATTATGAGATCACTTGCGAATTCGCAAAAAAAAATTTGTATGTTCTATAGAAAAATTAATACCTACTCGGCAAAAATGTATGGAACAATTAAAAATTTTTTTTAGATTTCGCAGGTGGCCCCATAGTAAAAGTTGTTCAGAATCACGAGTAGAAACATCCTGCAAAGTTTGCGCACTGACTAAAAAATAACCCTATATATGTCCCTTTATCGTACCGGGAATCCTTTTTAAGTTTTATCGGCACGTACATTTTATTAACTTAGTTTTATTATATATAATGATTATACATACTGTACTATGTAGGTGACTTACTTGAGTAATTGGTACTGATAATCAGCAGTAGATCTGAACTCTCCGACAGGACGTGCCACCACTCCTGGAAACTCTGTATCCATTGCTACCCAGTGATACTTCTGCACTATCTGATAAAACAATATCGGTATACACAAGATAATGTAAAATGTTTTACTTCTTCACTTTGTATTTAGAAATAAATAAAAAATTTAGTTTTTTAGAAATAAAATATTAAACTGAATAAATTAAATTTAATTTATGCAAACATATGTTCGCCGTGTGATGCTGGCTTAGAATGTCATCACCCCATATCTTTCCCGTGGGTATCGTAAGAGGCGACTAAGGGATAAATTCATCCATGGGTGGAACATCTTGCATAGCGCTCACAAAGCCGCCTGCCAAGCTTGATGGCAAATACCCGCCCTACTAGGGGGAGGCCCATGTTCAGCAGTGGACTTTATTGTGGCTGTTATAGAAACAGTGCTTTACGTGCTTACCTGCCTAATAACATGAAATTCCTCATGCAGGTTATGGTTCCAAACATTTTTGATAGCACAATCATCTTTCAAAGAATTCATTGATATATCATATGTCGCGGCAGGCATCTAAAATACAAATTAAACACGATAAATATGTAAGACAACCCAGATAAAACAATAAAATATGAAAATAATTTACTGAATGATGTACTCACTTTTGCCGCTGGATTTTTTATGTGAATTTTGAGCGGTGGGTGGCAACGGTTTGAAATTTCTATTAGACACTGTAATTATAACAATAAGCTGATATCATAATAGAATTACGGATAATATATACTAGGAAAAAGGCAATTTTCAAGAAATGCAAATTTTCCGGAACCGTCGTATATTTTCAAATGTCAAAGTATTTTTTTAAAGACTGTCATGCAATGGTAAGGCAAGATGTATAAAGTGCATACCGCCTATACCGAGCTCTTAAAAGAAGGAACTTGGATGCGTCCGTGCGTGGCACACACGGTGGCACAACAAGCACAGTCCCGATTACTTCCAAAACTTCTTTGCTTCGAGCAAAACCCGAGAGCAAAATGAAGTATATTACATTCTCTTGGCTTGGACTTTATTGCTTACTAGCGGCCCGCCCAGCGGTTTCACTCGCTGCTACTTACCTACCTGTTTTCCCGTAGAAATGGGATCTTTGCCCGTAGTAAAAAGTCCATTAATCCATTCTAGCAGAAGTTAGTCATCATGACCATGTGCAAGCAGAGGCGGCCTGTCATGGCGAATAACTTTAACTTTGAAGCCATTACCGTATCTCTTATAGTTTTGATGGGATGCTGGTGGTCTACATCATGCACTCCAGACCCTCGTGACCATGTGCCAGTAGAAGCGGCCCGTCATGCGGAATAACTTTAACTTTGAAGCCATTACCGAGTCTAATAAAGTTTAGATGGGGTGCTGGTGGTCTACATCAGGTACTCCAGATCCTCGTGACCATGTGCGAGCAGAAGCGGCCCGTCATGCTGAATAACTTTAACTTTGAAGCCATTACCGAATCTTTTATAGTTTAGATGAGATGCTGGTTGTCTACATCAGGTACTCCAGACCCTCGTGACCATGTGCCAGCAGAAGCAGCCTGTCGTGCTGAATAACTTTTACTTTGAAACCATTACCCTATCTCTTATAGTTTAGATGGGATGCTTGTGGTCTACATCAGGTACTCCAGATCCTCGATGACCATGTACCAGCAGAAGCGGCCCGTCATGGTGAACAACTTTTTCTATGAAGCCATGACCGTATCTCTTATAGTTTATATGGGATGCTGGTGGTCTTCATTATTAAATTCTTTATTGTTCACTATTTAAAATACAATTAAACATACAATTGAAAAACAAAGGCGAGCTTATCTCTATAAGAGATTTCTTCCAGCCAACCTAGCGTGGATGAAAAACGAAGAGTATACGGGAGCATTGGAAAGAAAATATATATATGAACAATTTCCAAATAAAACACAATAAGATAAATAAATAAATCAGAAACATGTTGCAAAAATATATACCTACTAATTAAATTCGAATACACATATAAAATAATAATATAAACTAATATATAAACTAATACGATAAACGATTAAATAATATAGTTTGTACATAAATAAAATTGTTATAACTGAGATAAATAGTGCTCTTTTAATTTTGTTTTAAATGTAGCAATAGTGGTACATTCTTGTACAGATTTAGGAAGTTTGTTCCACAACTGGGTAGCTCGGACAGTGAAGGAGTTGAAAAAGAAATTGGTATTTGATCTAGGACACTCAAGCACCTTAGTGATGCAAGCGCGCCTAGATCGGGAGTCTGGCGATAGATAATGGAATCGGGAGCGGAGATATTCGGGAGAAGATGGGTCATTCAGGATTTTGTAAAGGACAGTAAGGATGTGTACATCGCGGCGAAGTCGGATTGGGAGCCATTTCAATTGAGCGCGGAACTCAGAGATGTGATCAAATTTACGAAGACCGAAAATGAACCGAATAGCCAAATTTTGTAAGCGCTCAAGTTTGTTAAGTAGCTCCTCAGTTGCATCCAAATAACAGACATCAGCATAGTCGAGAATGGGAAGTAGAAGAGCTTGAGCCAGTGGCGGATTAACCCTTAAGCAAAATAAGCAATTGCTTGGGGCATCACGTCTTGGGGGGCACCAGAAGAAGCACCAATTTTTTTTTTTCGTTAATACTTTAGCTAATAAACTTCAAGAATTTGAATTTGTTATGATGTTGGTGATGTGGGACGAAATTCTGCAAACATTTCGGAAAACCAGTAAGGTTTTACAGGACCCACAGGTGACTTTAGAAACTTGTTCAAACCTTTATCAATCTTAAGCCGATTTTTTAGAAAAATTGAGGAGTGGTTTTGATGATGTAGAAGCCTGCGAAAAAAAAATTACCTGATATGGAGTATAAAGAGACCCGTCAAAGACGGAGGAAGAAAATGCCAAATGATGGCGCAGCTCAAGAAGTAATATTCAGCCCCAGAGAGCAATTTAAAATCAATACTTATTTCAGCATATTAGATAAGCTGATACTTTCTCATTTTTAAATAAAATACCCAATCCTCATCAAACTACAGACTACTACCGCCAGCATTGCAACAAAATAATTGACAAATAGCCACAAGATTTGAATAACGATTTAATCACAGAAATAGAGCAATTTCATTCATACGTCACAAACAAAATAATTTCCACTCCCACTTCTTCACTTCATAGTTTGACACCCAGTCTAAACAACCAAAATCATGCACACTTATATAAAATAATACACCAAGACAACTTAGTGTCAGCGTTTCCAAATGTTGAGACAGCCCTTCGTTTTTTTTTTAACTTTAATGATCACTAATTGCTCCGCAGAAAGATCCTTCCCAAATTAAATTTTTTAAAATATGAGCGAAGACCCACCATGCACCGAGAACGGCTGGACAAATTGTCAATTTTGTACATAGAATCTGATTTTTTAAAGACATTAGACATCAAAAGTATTGTGCGAGTTTAATGCGCGGAATAACCGCAAAGTGTCATTCAATAAATAGTTTAAGTAAGTATCCTTTGCTTTTAATCTTGTCATCACACCCCATCACATCCCAAGTAAGTACCTATAAGGCGCGCTGATAAGGAAAAGACTCGTAAATGGCTGCAGAGAGTTATACTTACTCGCACTCAGGCTCTTACATAACAACCCAGGCGTTTTTACATCTTTATCTGCGTGACTTACAACGTTGAAAAGTCAGTCATATTACTGCACTAAAAAAAATGTTCTGAGATGATAAAAAATCAAAGCTGTTCCTACGGATAGGGGGGCCCACAGGCATGGATTGCTTGGAGCACCAAGTGGTCTTAATCCGCCCCTGGCTTGAGCAAGCATGATTTTAGTATGAAATGGAAGGAAGGTCTGGAGGCGTTTGAGGGAGTGAAACGAATAATGCATACGTCTGCTTACTTCGCAAATTTGTGGTGACCAAGACATATCAGAATCGAGAATCAAACCTAGATTCTTGGCCTTTTCTGTGTAGGGGATACACACATTGTTGTAATATATTTTTGGCAAGTCGTCATCCTCAATTTTACAACTTAGCCTACTGCTGCCAATAATCATGGCCTGAGACTTTGTGGGGTTAACAAGGAGTCCTAAGTTTCTGGCCCATGCCTCAATAGCAGCAAGATCTTCGTTAATACCACCAACTGCCTCATTCACATCACTAAAATAGAAATGCCTGTAAATTTGCAAATCATCCGCATACAGATGGTAGGGAGAAGAGATGACTTTAGAAATGTTATTTATAAAAATTGAAAACAATAATGGGGAAAGAACGCCGCCTTGAGGTACGCCAGCAGTTAAGCTCAACCAATCTGACGATGCATCGTCGACACACTGTTGACGACCACGAAGATAGGACTGAAACCACTCGATCACTGCAGGGGCAACGTTAAGAGAACGAAGGGAGCCAAGAAGGATATCATAATCCACAGAGTTAAATGCGTTGCTGAAGTCTAAAAGTACCATGACAGACCGGTGTGAAGTTAGCAGAAAAAGTTATCAGAAAATGTATAACCCGACCAAATTGAGGAGGTCAAATTTAAAATGTTCTAAAAGGCCTCAAAATGCACGACAATGCCTCGAATATGATGTATGATGACTAGAAATACAACATTACATGCATTTCAATCACATTCAGCCACTAAATCGGCGAAAATGCCTCAAAATCCACGCCGTACTTTGGGCGCACAATACGCTCGTTTCCTGGGTTTATGGCTGCACTAAAGCTGCTTAAAACGTAACTAATAACACAGATATACGCCTGTCCAACGTATAAATAGTAATTCAATGGCAAAAAACTTCAATTAAACTAGATCTAGTAACTTTGACAAAACCATAGACAACTAGCCTACACTCGTTCGATTTCTCCCAATTTCCTCAGCTCCGCAAAAGCCTGCCAAATGAAATAAGATATTTATATATTCTTATTAGCAATATCTATCCAACGAGGTATAACTTGATAGGATTGAAACAGTAGAACTGCACAAAATATTGAAATTCGGATGAACAGAAAATACTAGTAGAACCGGTGTGAAGTTAGCAAGTTAGCTAGTTAGCTAACTTCACATCGGTCGAGAATACCACTACAACTCGTTCGATTTCTCATAATTTCCTTCGCTAACTCCGCTCCCCATTGACCTGACAGAACAAACGAGGTGTCGTTAGATTGATCTTGTTAATACCTTTCTAACGAGGTACAACTCAATAGGATTGAAATGGTAGGGCTAGGCTAAATGCCCCGGTTTGTGATTAATCTTCTTGCATACATTTTGGTCTCTAACTCAGCTCCCCATTGACCTGACAGAACAAACGGGGTGTCGTTAGATTGGTCTCGTCAATACCTTTCTAACGAGGTACAACTCAATAGGATTGAAATGGTAGGGCTAGGCTAAATGCCCCGGTTTGTGATTAATCTTCTTGCATACATTTTGGTCTCTAACTCAGCTCCCCATTGACCTGACAGAACAAACGGGGTGTCGTTAGATTGGTCTCGTCAATACCTTTCTAACGAGGTACAACTCAATAGGATTGAAATGGTAGGGCTAGGCTAAATGCCCCGGTTTGTGATTAATCTTCTTGCATACATTTTGGTCTCTAACTCAGCTCCCCATTGACCTGACAGAACAAACGAGGTGTCGTTAGATTGGTCTTGTCAATACCTTTCTAACGAGGTACAACTCAATAGGATTGAAATGGTAGGGCTAGGCTAAATGCCCCGGTTTGTGATTAATCTTCTTGCATACATTTTGGTCTCTAACTCAGCTCCCCATTGACCTGACAGAACAAACGAGGTGTCGTTAGATTGGTCTTGTCAATACCTTTCTAACGAGGTACAACTCAATAGGATTGAAATGGTAGGGCTAGGCTAAATGCCCCGGTTTGTGATTAATCTTGTTGCATACATTTTGGTCTCTAACTCAGCTCCCCATTGACCTGACAGAACAAACGGGGTGTCGTTAGATTGGTCTCGTCAATACCTTTCTAACGAGGTACATCTCAATAGGATTGAAATGGTAGGGCTAGGCTAAATGCCCCGGTTTGTGATTAATCTTCTTGCATACATTTTGGTCTCTAACTCAGCTCCCCATTGACCTGACAGAACAAACGGGGTGTCGTTAGATTGGTCTCATCAATACCTTTCTAACGAGGTACAACTCAATAGGATTGAAATGGTAGGGCTAGGCTAAATGCCCCGGTTTGTGATTAATCTTCTTGCATACTATTTGGTCTCTAACTCAGCTCCCCATTGACCTGACAGAACAAACGAGGTGTCGTTAGATTGGTCTTGTCAATACCTTTCTAACGAGGTACAACTCAATAGGATTGAAATGGTAGGGCTAGGCTAAATGACCCGGTTTGTGATTAATCTTCTTGCATACATTTTGGTCTCTAACTCAGCTCCCCATTGACCTGACAGAACAAACGAGGTGTCGTTAGATTGGTCTCGTCAATACCTTTCTAAAATGGTACAACTCAATAGGATTGAAATGGTAGGGCTAGGTTAAATGCCCCGGTTTGTGATTAATCTTCTTGCATACATTTTGGTCTCTAACTCAGCTCCCCATTGACCTGACAGAACAAACGAGGTGTCGTTAGATTGGTCTCGTCAATACCTTTCTAACGAGGTACAACTCAATAGGATTGAAATGGTAAGGCTAGGCTAAATGCCCCGGTTTGTGATTAATCTTCTTGCATACATTTTGGTCTCTAACTCAGCTCCCCATTGACCTGACAGAACAAACGGGGTGTCGTTAGATTGGTCTCGTCAATACCTTTCTAACGAGGTACAACTCAATAGGATTGAAATGGTAGGGCTAGGCTAAATGCCCCGGTTTGTGATTAATCTTCTTGCATACATTTTGGTCTCTAACTCAGCTCCCCATTGACCTGACAGAACAAACGGGGTGTCGTTAGATTTGTCTCGTCAATACCTTTCTAACGAGGTACAACTCAATAGGATTGAAATGGTAGGGCTAGGCTAAATGCCCCGGTTTGTGATTAATCTTCTTGCATTCATTTTGGTCTATAACTCAGCTCCCCATTGACCTGACAAAACAAACGGGGTGTCGTTAGATTGGTCTTGTCAATACCTTTCTAACGAGGTACAACTCAATAGGATTGAAATGGTAGGGCTAGGCTAAATGCCCCGGTTTGTGATTAATCTTCTTGCATACATTTTGGTCTCTAACTCAGCTCCCCATTGACCTGACAGAACAAACGAGGTGTCGTTAGATTGGTCTCGTCAATACCTTTCTAAAATGGTACAACTCAATAGGATTGAAATGGTAGGGCTAGGTTAAATGCCCCGGTTTGTGATTAATCTTCTTGCATACATTTTGGTCTATAACTCAGCTCCCCATTGACCTGACAAAACAAACGGGGTGTCGTTAGATTGGTCTTGTCAATACCTTTCTAACGAGGTACAACTCAATAGGATTGAAATGGTAGGGCTAGGCTAAATGCCCCGGTTTGTGATTAATCTTCTTGCATACATTTTGGTCTATAACTCAGCTCCCCATTGACCTGACAAAACAAACGAGGTGTCGTTAGATTGGTCTCGTCAATACCTTTCTAACGAGGTACAACTCAATAGGATTGAAATGGTAGGGCTAGGCTAAATGCCCCGGTTTGTGATTAATCTTCTTGCATACATTTTGGTCTCTAATTCAGCTCCCCATTGACCTGACAGAACAAACGGGGTGTCGTTAGATTGGTCTCGTCAATACCTTTCTAACGAGGTACAACTCAATAGGATTGAAATGGTAGGGCTAGGCTAAATGCCCCGGTTTGTGATTAATCTTCTTGCATACATTTTGGTCTCTAACTCAGCTCCCCATTGACCTGACAGAACAAACGGGGTGTCGTTAGATTGGTCTCGTCAATACCTTTCTAACGAGGTACAATTCAATAGGATTGAAATGGTAGGGCTAGGCTAAATGCCCCGGTTTGTGATTAATCTTGTTGCATACATTTTGGTCTCTAACTCAGCTCCCCATTGACCTGACAGAACAAACGGGGTGTCGTTAGATTGGTCTCGTCAATACCTTTCTAACGAAGTACAACTCAATAGGATTGAAATGGTAGGGCTAGGCTAAATGCCCCGGTTTGTGATTAATCTTCTTGCATACATTTTGGTCTATAACTCAGCTCCCCATTGACCTGACAAAACAAACGGGGTGTCGTTAGATTGGTCTTGTCAATACCTTTCTAACGAGGTACAATTCAATAGGATTGAAATGGTAGGGCTAGGCTAAATGCCCCGGTTTGTGATTAATCTTCTTGCATACATTTTGGTCTCTAACTCAGCTCCCCATTGACCTGACAGAACAAACGGGGTGTCGTTAGATTGGTCTCGTCAATACCTTTCTAACGAGGTACAACTCAATAGGATTGAAATGGTAGGGCTAGGCTAAATGCCCCGGTTTGTGATTAATCTTCTTGCATACATTTTGGTCTCTAACTCAGCTCCCATTGACCTGACAGAACAAACGGGGTGTCGTTAGATTGGTCTCGTCAATACCTTTCTAACGAGGTACAACTCAATAGGATTGAAATGGTAGGGCTAGGCTAAATGCCCCGGTTTGTGATTAATCTTCTTGCATACATTTTGGTCTCTAACTCAGCTCCCCATTGACCTGACAGAACAAACGAGGTGTCGTTAGATTGGTCTTGTCAATACCTTTCTAACGAGGTACAACTCAATAGGATTGAAATGGTAGGGCTAGGCTAAATGCCCCGGTTTGTGATTAATCTTCTTGCATACATTTTGGTCTCTAACTCAGCTCCCCATTGACCTGACAGAACAAACGAGGTGTCGTTAGATTGGTCTTGTCAATACCTTTCTAACGAGGTACAACTCAATAGGATTGAAATGGTAGGGCTAGGCTAAATGCCCTGGTTTGTGATTAATCTTGTTGCATACATTTTGGTCTCTAACTCAGCTCCCCATTGACCTGACAGAACAAACGGGGTGTCGTTAGATTGGTCTCGTCAATACCTTTCTAACGAGGTACAACTCAATAGGATTGAAATGGTAGGGCTAGGCTAAATGCCCGGTTTGTGATTAATCTTCTTGCATACATTTTGGTCTCTAACTCAGCTCCCCATTGACCTGACAGAACAAACGGGGTGTCGTTAGATTGGTCTCATCAATACCTTTCTAACGAGGTACAACTCAATAGGATTGAAATGGTAGGGCTAGGCTAAATGCCCCGGTTTGTGATTAATCTTCTTGCATACTATTTGGTCTCTAACTCAGCTCCCCATTGACCTGACAGAACAAACGAGGTGTCGTTAGATTGGTCTTGTCAATACCTTTCTAACGAGGTACAACTCAATAGGATTGAAATGGTAGGGCTAGGCTAAATGACCCGGTTTGTGATTAATCTTCTTGCATACATTTTGGTCTCTAACTCAGCTCCCCATTGACCTGACAGAACAAACGAGGTGTCGTTAGATTGGTCTCGTCAATACCTTTCTAAAATGGTACAACTCAATAGGATTGAAATGGTAGGGCTAGGTTAAATGCCCCGGTTTGTGATTAATCTTCTTGCATACATTTTGGTCTCTAACTCAGCTCCCCATTGACCTGACAGAACAAACGAGGTGTCGTTAGATTGGTCTCGTCAATACCTTTCTAACGAGGTACAACTCAATAGGATTGAAATGGTAAGGCTAGGCTAAATGCCCGGTTTGTGATTAATCTTCTTGCATACATTTTGGTCTCTAACTCAGCTCCCCATTGACCTGACAGAACAAACGGGGTGTCGTTAGATTGGTCTTGTCAATACCTTTCTAACGAGGTACAACTCAATAGGATTGAAATGGTAGGGCTAGGCTAAATGCCCCGGTTTGTGATTAATCTTCTTGCATACATTTTGGTCTCTAACTCAGCTCCCCATTGACCTGACAGAACAAACGGGGTGTCGTTAGATTTGTCTCGTCAATACCTTTCTAACGAGGTACAACTCAATAGGATTGAAATGGTAGGGCTAGGCTAAATGCCCCGGTTTGTGATTAATCTTCTTGCATTCATTTTGGTCTATAACTCAGCTCCCCATTGACCTGACAAAACAAACGGGGTGTCGTTAGATTGGTCTTGTCAATACCTTTCTAACGAGGTACAACTCAATAGGATTGAAATGGTAGGGCTAGGCTAAATGCCCCGGTTTGTGATTAATCTTCTTGCATACATTTTGGTCTCTAACTCAGCTCCCCATTGACCTGACAGAACAAACGAGGTGTCGTTAGATTGGTCTCGTCAATACCTTTCTAAAATGGTACAACTCAATAGGATTGAAATGGTAGGGCTAGGTTAAATGCCCCGGTTTGTGATTAATCTTCTTGCATACATTTTGGTCTATAACTCAGCTCCCCATTGACCTGACAAAACAAACGGGGTGTCGTTAGATTGGTCTTGTCAATACCTTTCTAACGAGGTACAACTCAATAGGATTGAAATGGTAGGGCTAGGCTAAATGCCCCGGTTTGTGATTAATCTTCTTGCATACATTTTGGTCTATAACTCAGCTCCCCATTGACCTGACAAAACAAACGAGGTGTCGTTAGATTGGTCTCGTCAATACCTTTCTAACGAGGTACAACTCAATAGGATTGAAATGGTAGGGCTAGGCTAAATGCCCCGGTTTGTGATTAATCTTCTTGCATACATTTTGGTCTCTAATTCAGCTCCCCATTGACCTGACAGAACAAACGGGGTGTCGTTAGATTGGTCTCGTCAATACCTTTCTAACGAGGTACAACTCAATAGGATTGAAATGGTAGGGCTAGGCTAAATGCCCCGGTTTGTGATTAATCTTCTTGCATACATTTTGGTCTCTAACTCAGCTCCCCATTGACCTGACAGAACAAACGGGGTGTCGTTAGATTGGTCTCGTCAATACCTTTCTAACGAGGTACAATTCAATAGGATTGAAATGGTAGGGCTAGGCTAAATGCCCCGGTTTGTGATTAATCTTGTTGCATACATTTTGGTCTCTAACTCAGCTCCCCATTGACCTGACAGAACAAACGGGGTGTCGTTAGATTGGTCTCGTCAATACCTTTCTAACGAAGTACAACTCAATAGGATTGAAATGGTAGGGCTAGGCTAAATGCCCCGGTTTGTGATTAATCTTCTTGCATACATTTTGGTCTATAACTCAGCTCCCCATTGACCTGACAAAACAAACGGGGTGTCGTTAGATTGGTCTTGTCAATACCTTTCTAACGAGGTACAACTCAATAGGATTGAAATGGTAGGGCTAGGCTAAATGCCCCGGTTTGTGATTAATCTTCTTGCATACATTTTGGTCTCTAACTCAGCTCCCCATTGACCTGACAGAACAAACGGGGTGTCGTTAGATTGGTCTCGTCAATACCTTTCTAACGAGGTACAACTCAATAGGATTGAAATGGTAGGGCTAGGCTAAATGCCCCGGTTTGTGATTAATCTTCTTGCATACATTTTGGTCTCTAACTCAGCTCCCCATTGACCTGACAGAACAAACGGGGTGTCGTTAGATTGGTCTCGTCAATACCTTTCTAACGAGGTACAACTCAATAGGATTGAAATGGTAGGGCTAGGCTAAATGCCCCGGTTTGTGATTAATCTTCTTGCATACATTTTGGTCTCTAACTCAGCTCCCCATTGACCTGACAGAACAAACGGGGTGTCGTTAGATTGGTCTCGTCAATACCTTTCTAACGAGGTACAATTCAATAGGATTGAAATGGTAGGGCTAGGCTAAATGCCCCGGTTTGTGATTAATCTTGTTGCATACATTTTGGTCTATAACTCAGCTCCCCATTGACCTGACAGAACAAACGGGGTGTCGTTAGATTGGTCTCGTCAATACCTTTCTAACGAAGTACAACTCAATAGGATTGAAATGGTAGGGCTAGGCTAAATGCCACGGTTTGTGATTAATCTACTATCTATTGGAAATATGTACCTAGGTAGTTTATTTATTTTCCGCATGTTTCAATTCACCCCATGGCTGTTACAACTGACCCCACAGGTGTAGTATAAAGCACTATGTATTACTCGGATGAAAGTCCGACTACAAACTCGGGTGTATTGAGGCCCTCAGCTGCGCTTCGGGCCTCAAACTACACCCTCGTTAGTAATCGGTTTCTTTCTCCCCGCGTATACAATGTACTATTTCGCATTCGAATTTTGGCAAAATATTTCTCTATTTTAATGGCTTCTGTATGAAAAACTACCAACAGGATAAATTCGAAAAAAATATATGTGTTAGAAGAAAATGTATTTAGTTAGATTGCAAAAGAAATGAATTTTTATTCATTAAAATGTTATTGTTAAAAATATTCAAAAACACCTCTAAATTCCGCAAAATGACACTCCGTGCTTGAGTCGCGCGTCCGCTACCACGGGATATTCGACTCAATGCGTATAAGTTTATGTTCAAATTTGAGTGGCGCACATTTTTGTTTCTGAGAAAAACGTGAAAGCGATTCATATTTATACTTACATAAAATGCTATTATGATATCACAACTATTACTTATTACTATTTTTTGTAAAAAAATAGGTTATTTACTATTGATTATATATAGGGTGTAATTTTATTAGTGGCGGATCCGTTAAGGGTGTCTTCTGTCAATGAAACTGAACCACTTTCCCCAGGGAACATAGGACGAAATATGATAAAAAAATTGGCCCTCCCATACAATACTCGATGAAAAATTAAACAATATGAAGGGAGAAATTGTGAATGAAATAACCGCCTCCATAGAGAGTAAACTATACCAGTCAGTTAAACAGCTGGAAGAAAACTTTTCTCAAAAGTTTAGCTACTTGCAGACAACCCAAACAAAAATTACAGCGCGAGTTACAGAAATGGAAATAAAAATACAAGAATTACAAAAAGAGAAAAAAAAGCTTGAATACACTCTACAACAAATCTCAAGTAAAATTACTAACCTACAGCCGAAAGAATTTTTAGAGAAAACCCAAGACCAAAATGACATCAAAAAGAAATTTGTGTTGTACGGATTGAACGAGATACGTTATGAAGAAGAATGCTCTCTAATAAATCAAATAAACCAGGTTTTTAGCGACTTGTATAACATAAACCTATCAGGTTATATTGAAACTGTAACCCGCGTCGGAAACAAGAGATCAAACCGCCGCCCTATAATAGTTGAACTTATTAGTAAGAGAATGACAAAGTATATTGTAGAAAATGCGCCATTCCTCAAGAACACCGGATTATATGTCTCTGAATTCCTCGACAAAGTGGGACGACAAAATAGGAAATCGCTGATAAACATGATGCGAAATGCAAGGAAAAATGGACAACATGCAATCATCAAAATAACAAGTTGATAATAAACGGGATTGAACAGAACACTGAAAATAACATAGCCAATAATAGTAACGATACACAAGATGAAGGAAGTAGTACACAAGATAATTTTCGCAGCCAACAATAATAGAACATATAACATTTTATTTCAAAATTTTCAGAGCATTTTTAATAAACAAGAATCTTTAGAAACTTTTCTTGACAAAAATCCATCACATCGAATAATCTGCTGCTCAGAAACCTGGTTATCACCTGGAAAACTGGATCTCATAAACTTTCCTCAATACAAGATTGCGGCATCCTTTTGCAGGACAACTATGCAAGGAGGTGGAGTTTGTATCCTTGTACATGAAGATATTGAATTCGAAGAAAAATGTGAAATATCCAACTTATCTGTCGAAAATGTTATTGAAGTCTGTGGAGTAGAATTATTAAAAGAAAATATTTTCTTAGTAGCTTTATACTGGAATGAAAAACAGCCAAAAATATTTAATGAACAACTCAAAAAACTTCTTAACTACATAAGTTTAAAATATTCAAATTGGAATATTGTTATAGGGGGTGATTTTAATATAAATGTTCTCAAAAACAAGATTAAAATAAAACAGTTCTTAGAGCTTATGTTAGAGTACAAATTAGACCAATATATTGATCAACCTACGCATATATTACCAAAGTCATCCACATGTATAGATCTGATATTTACAAATATGAACAAAAAAGACTTTGATATATCAGTTGAAGAGCTAGGCTTTTCGCATCACTTGGGTGTAATATTACATTTAAATAAACCATTCTCAAGGAAAAGAACTGCTTGGTATACCACAAAAAGATGTTTTAATGATGTAAATATGCAAAACTTCAAAAGAGAACTTCAATCTATCAACTGGTATAATATAATCTCCCCATATAACTCAGTAAATGAAAACTATAAAAAATTTCATGACACTCTCACAACATTGCTAAATAATACAATACCTAAAAGGAAAATTAAACTAAAAATAAAAAATAAGAAGTACTGGTTAACTGTTGGAATAAGACGCTCTTGCTACCATAAAAGAATGCTAAAAATAATCAGCCAAAAATCTAAAAATATTATATTAAGAAATCACTACCTACATTTCTCTAAAATACTTAAAAAGGCAATTATATGTTCCAAAAAACAGCACTACACAAATAAAATGCGTAAATCCAGCAACAAAATCAAAACAGCGTGGAGTATAATAAACGAACGTACGAATAAAAGACAAGAAAAAACACATCAAAATATAAAACTTGTAATTAATAACACCCCCATTATTAAAGCAGACGTGATAGCAAACACTTTTAATACTTATTTTGCATCCATAGGAAACCAGACTGCCTCCAATATAAAAGCCCAAAGTTCCACTTTAGAAAATACAATGTATTTAAGCTCTGTTGAACGTCAGGAAGTAACAAAAATAATTAAAAACCTAAAAAATAAACATAGTTATGGTATAGACGAGTTTCCACCAAACCTCATCCGCCAATGTGCTGATGAATTGAGTCTCCCTCTATTTATATTAATTAATCAGTCATTTGAAGAAGGCACTTTCCCAGACCTATTAAAAATTGCAATAATAAAGCCAATTCACAAAAAAGGTGAAAAAACCAATCCAAGCAATTATAGACCAATCGCTCTTCTCTCCACATTTTCAAAAATTTTTGAAAAAGTTATGTGTGATCGAGTCTACAAGTTTTGTGAAAAATACAACCTATTTCATGACAGCCAAAATGGATTCCGCAAAAAGATCTACGGTGATAGCGGTCTATAATTACATGCAAGAGGTTTTAAACACAATTAATAATAAGAAATATGGAGTTGGAGTATTACTGGACATGACTAAGGCCTATGACAAAGTACAACACAAAATTTTACTAGAAAAGCTATATGCTATAGGTATTCGTGGTAACAGTTACAAATGGTTTACTTCATATTTAGAAAATAGAAAACAGATAGTTGAAATAGAATCTTATGATAATAATAAAAATGAAATAAATAAGGTACAGTCCGAATATAAAATAGTTAATGCATCTATACCACAAGGTAGTGTGATTGGATGCTTATTGTTTTTAATATATATAAATGATCTGCCAAACATTGTCAAAGAAAAATGTGTTCTATTCGCGGATGATGTATCTGTTCTAATGTCGTGCGAGGATAGTGAAAGTGTAAATTATAAACTTACCTTGTTATTTGATAACATAACAACCTGGATGAATGAACACTGCCTGGAAATTAATTTTAACAAAACTAAAATCATGACATTCCACCCACACCAAAAATGCCCGCTAGATTTAAATTTCACCTATAATTCAACTAATTTGGAAACAGTCAATTCGTTCACTCTGCTTGGCTTAAATATTGATACGCATGTAACGTGGAAACCACATATTGAAAAAATACGAACTAAAATAGCAAGATTCACTTATGCACTTAGAGAAATTAAGAAAACCACAGATTTACAAACTGCCCTCTGTACTTATTACGCATACGCCTTCTCATGGTTCACCTACGGCATTATTTTATGGGGTAATAGTACAGACATGGACACTCTCTTCATTCAGCAAAAGAAACTTATAAGAATACTCACTAATATTAAACAGACAGACAGCTGCAAACCATATTTCATATCCCTTCAGATTCTTACTTTGCCCTGCATTTATATACTAGAAATATGTAAATTTGTAAAAAACCATCCCCACCTTTATACTACAAGAGAAGACATCCCAACAAAATATTTACTACGAAACAGAAAAGCTCTTATGATACCTACTTCAAACCTTACTTGCACACAAAAAGCCCCCATGTCATGTCAATTAAAATTTATAATAAATTACCAGCAATTTTGAAAAATGAAACAAATTATAATACTTTTGTAAGAGGATTAAAACAGTTTTTAATTAAAAACTGCTACTACGATATAAATGATTACCTTACAGATAAGTTAAAATAGTATCTATTATAAGTTAAAATGGTATGTTATTATTATGTTACATTTTATTAGCCTTGTTATGTCGTTATTGAAAATAGCTAAATTTCTATTGTTTCTTAGCTATAGTAATGATAGGTATATAATGTACCTAAAAATATTGTGATCTCTTAATAATAATATAGATAATAGTAGTATGTAAGAAAATACTGTGCTCTCTCTATGTTGCTGTACCCTAACTAACAGGGTGTCATTTGTACCATCTTTGTATGTGATTTTGACAATGCAATAAAAACTTGAAACTTGAAACAAATTGACCCGGCCGGCCAACACACTTAGTATGGGACGACCAAAATTTTTTTCGTATTTCGACCTATGTTCCTTGGGGAAAGTAGTTCAGTTTCATTGACAGAACACACCCTTAACGGATCCGCCACTAATAAAATTGCATCCTATACGGTATGTAAAAAAATCAACTGCAAATATTTTAAGAGGTGAACCAGCCCATGAAACTGAACAACTTTCCCTTAGGAACATAAGTCGAAATACGAAAAATTTGTTTGGTCCTCCCATACAAAATGTACCAGTCGACTGAGTCAATTTGTATGGGAGGTCCAACATTTTTTTTTCATATTTCGACCTATGTTTCTTGGGGAAAGTTGTTCAGTTTCATGGCCTCTTAAAATATTTGCAGTTGATTTTTTTACACCTTATATAAATTAAGGTACCAAATTGTAGTAATTAGGTCAAAATAATAATATTATTTATACGTCTTTATCTGTCCGGTTTGTTTTAAATATCTAGAAGAAATATATGCTTAGGTACTAATTAGGTAGTAAATAATTCAAAGCCATTATTATGGAAATTTTAAATTTGGTCAGTCATTCAGACATCAGAATGACTGACCACTTTATTAATTCAGTACTTTTTTATTAATTAGGTACTAGATAGGCGCGTCCACACGGTGCGCCGAGGCAAATGCTCGCGAGGCATACGCTCGGGTTCACAAAGGTCATGCTCGGGCGAGCGCGCGCAGGCCGAGCCAAAATCAACGCGTCTCAGACGGTTGCTAGTTAGTTTATCTAAACGTCCAAATGGGCGGAACTTGGCTCGCCTGCCACGCGAGCATTTGCCAAGTACTTTTTCTTATAATTTTTGAGACTACTAGACACTTTCTTTGAAAAATACTCTGGTCCCGCCATTATGGCGTCAAGATGGCGGGACCAATTACAATGGTGAATTTGAATAGAAATTCAGTTATATGTATATTTAGTACCTAAAGAAAACGTTATTTGATTCAGATTATTTCAAAGGAAGTCTGAGAAATAGTCGAAAAAAGCTGGTCCCGCCATCTTGACGCCATAATGGCGGGACCAGAGTATTTTTCAAAGAAAGTGTCTAGTATGCCGCCAGAGGTATTTTAGAATAACACACTAAATGAACGCTGTTGGCAAATTACGAATAAAGTTCTACTATACCTCTAGAGGTATTTTAGTGAAACGTCCTAGCATACCGATAGCGGGAAATTAATGGTAAAAATCTAATCTGCCACTAGGAGTTTTGGTATATACAGCCATGAAAAATCTTGCCTCAGACACTGAATAAATCGTCTGTCACAGACGTATGAGGCCAATGATGATGACTTTTCGAATGTGGGCTTATGATAATGATGCTTTTCGGGTCGGGAAGGGGGATTTGGAGTATAGTCTTCGGGGCCCTATGAAGCGTCAGGAAAAAAAAAATATAGGTACATAAATTTAAAAGTTTTGAAATAAATAATAATCTGGAACTTCGAGATTTTTCGATGAATAATATCTTGGTCGAATTTTGTGTCTTTTTCATTTTTATCGTGTTTTCATTTGTATCGTGCCTAAAACAGACTTCTTTTCCTAAGAAATTTTAGGCTAGGACCCGCCTAGGCCGTGATCTAGGTCCTTGAAGTTCTTGCTCATTTGAAAATTTTCTAAGACTTTTCCCGTAGCTTTTTACTATGGGTTTGGACTTAGAAAAATCACGGTGATATCCATACGGGATTCATGTGTCGGTATTATAGCTATATTAAATAAATAAATAAAAATAAATAAAAATAATGTTTATTGCCTTTAAGTTTAACTAAAACTAGCTTAATCTAAATACTTACAACTATAAAAAAAGGCAAAAGGGTCTGACTCAGCTTTTGCTGACAGGACCTACCTAGGTAGGTCGTAGCCGGCGCTGGTTTTCAGTCAGTCCCTCCTCCCTGAGATCTTACACGGGGTAGAGTAGAGTAGGAGAGGGCTTGACCATAATTATTATACTTAATCTTAAAAATAAACATGAGATAGAATTCTTATTAATAGAAAACAAAATTAACTCTTTGGGTGTTATATTATAATACTAAGTATTATAATAAAAAAAATAAAAGCTCTTCGGCCATCTATATAAAAATCTAAATTTTAAATGTTTTAACCAGTTTTTTAACAAACTCTTCCATTGTGTGTGTGTGTGTGTGTGTGTGTGTGTGTGTGTGTGTGTGTATATTCACTTCTTAGCCGCTGTCGGTAAAGTAGCTGCATTCGCTGCATTGTCGCTAGCGGTAGATTAGCAAAACAAGTGTTACTTTACCAATAGAGGTTATTTAGCCCGCTTTTCTAACGTACCTCTAGCGGCATACTAGACACTTCCTTTTTCAAATATCTTTTGATACTAAGAGGTAATTTTTTTTTAACTTGATGTACAAAATAGTACAAATTAGGTACTAAATCGGACAATATTTTAATTTAATATTCGAGATATGGTCCCGCCATTTTGACGCTAATGTTGGTAACCATACAGCTGCAAACAAACCAGCAACAAAATTAACTTTGTAACGCTGAAAGACCTGATATTTAAACTTTGACTACGGAACCCTATTTGTGAGCGTGTCTGACACGCTCTTGGCCGCTTTTTTATTTTTACTCTATGTCCTTAGTTTGTACTGTTTAAACTTGTTTGAAGAGCTATTTAACCCCCCTTGAAATATTTGCTCCATCCCACAGTTACTTCACAAATAAGGAGGTTAAGTTTTATAAATGTAAAGTGTTATTTTTTCTAGTTGTGTTTATCATTTGCTTTGTTTCGCTTATATGTGTTTATGTGTTAATACTAAATTAATGTATTGAATGGTGGCTTTTTTAGGGTGAACGCTGCGTCATGAATCGAAGTGAGTGCTGCTAATCAGCGCGTAAAAACGCGTGACGCAGCGATCGCCCTAAAAACTTTGCGAGGCAGACAAGTTCTTGTTATGGAACTACAAACTGCTGTAGAATTAAATATGACACATTGTTTTTTTCATATACCATGACATGTTTATTGACTAAACAAAAATTGTACGCTTTATTAAAAGTTGATCCCTTAGAGTATATATAAGCAAGCTATATATAGAGTGCGCTTAAAAATAGGAACTGGTGGCAGTAGTATAACTTCTCATATATTTGACGTCTGCAACTGCTTACGCTTTGACAGTACGCCGCAGGGCCTAATGCGTATTCTATACCTTGCTTATACAGGGAGTAACAGAAAGGGTATAACAAGCCGAAAGGAGGTCAAGATACTCATGAAACTGAACAACTTTCCCCGTGGAACATGGGTCGAAATATGAAAAAAATATTTGGTCCTCCCATAGTAAATTAATTAGCTGATCGGCGATTTTGTATGGGAGGTTCAAATTTGTTTTTCGTATTTCGACCCATGTTCCATGGGGAAAGTTGTTCAGTTTCATGAGTACCTTCACCTCCTTTCGGCTTGTTATACCCTTTCCGTTACTCCCTGTATATTATACTCTAAGGTTGATCCATTTTGTAAAATATCATGCAAACCTTAAATTAATAAACCAAATAGATTTTCCTCATAAATTGTTTTATTACTGGATATAATATAGTTACACCGACATAATTTGAATTGAAGCAAGAAACTTTATTCTTACCTGTGTAGGTCGATTTAGATAAACTGCGTAGCAGCACCAAGCACCACCGTCAAAAAACACTAACAGACCGCGTCTGTACCACAAATTAGGAAAACGGCGCGCTATTTTGTGTCTGTACATTCTATAGCTGTTATGTAGCCTGTGAAGACGAATTTACTTGTTCACATACATATATATGTCGCAGGAATGTAGCGAAATCCGGTAATTCGCGAAATCCCTAGGCCCTTCGCGAAGAGCCGGATAATAGCGAAATGCATCGATTTATACGCACATTTCCCGGAAATCTGCGAATTCGTTATTTGCATGGACATAAATCCAGGAAAACTGCGTATAAGGCGACACGCGGCTACGAAGCCGCCTACGCACCTGCTACGAAAGGTTCCATATGCTGATCAGGTGGTTCAGCCTGCAATTGCCTACTCATGCATGACCATGACCATGCCTAGACTATGACCATGACTAGACCATGACCATGACCATGACCATGACCATTACCATGACCATTGCCATGACCATTGCCATGACCATTGCCATGACCATTGCCATGACCATTGCCATGACCATTGCCATGACCATTGCCATGACCATTGCCATGACCATTGCCATGACCATTGCCATGACCATTGCCATGACCATTGCCATGACCATTGCCATGACCATTGCCATGACCATTGCCATGACCATTGCCATGACCATTGCCATGACCATTGCCATGACCATTGCCATGACCATTGCCATGACCATTGCCATGACCATAGCCATGACCATAGCCATGACCATTACCATGACCATTACCATGACCATTACCATGACCATTACCATGACCATTACCATGACCATTACCATGACCATTACCATGACCATTACCATGACCATTACCATGACCATTACCATGACCATTACCATGACCATTACCATGACCATTACCATGACCATTACCATGACCATTACCATGACCATTACCATGACCATTACCATGACCATTACCATGACCATTACCATGACCATTACCATGACCATTACCATGACCATTACCATGACCATTACCATGACCATTTACATGACCATTACCATGACCATTACCATGACCATTACCATGACCATTACCATGACCATTACCATGTCCACTTCTATGACCATTACCATGACCATTACCATGACCATTACCATGACCATTACCATGACCATTACCATGACCATTACCATGACCATTACCATGACCATTACCATGACCATTACCAAGACCATTACCATGACCATTACCATGACCATTACATGGTAATTACATGGTCATGGTAAAGTACATGGTACATGGTAATTACACGGTAATTACATGGTAATTACACGGTAATTACATGGTAGTTACACGGTAATTACATGGTAATTACACGGTAATTACACGGTCATTACACGGTAATTACACGGTAATTACAAGGTAATTACACGGTAATTACAAGGTAATTACACGGTAATTACAAGGTAATAACACGGTAATTACAAGGTTATTACACGGTAATTACAAGGTAATTACACTGTAATTACATGGTTATTACACGGTAATTACATAATAATTACACGGTAACTACATGGTAATTACACGGTAACTACATGGTAATTACACGGTAACTACATGGTAATTACACGGTAATTATATGGTAGTTAAACGGTAATTACATGGTACTTACACGGTAATTACATGGTAATTACACGGTCATTACACGATAATTACACTGTAATTACATGGTAATTACACGGTCATTACATGGTAATTACACGGTAATTACAAGGTAATTATTACCATGTAATGGTCATGGTAATGGTCATGGTAATGTGCATGGTAATGGTCATGGTAATGGTCATGGTAATGGTCATGCTAATGGTCATGGTAATGGTCATGGTAATGGTCATGGTAATGGTCATGGTAATGGTCATTGTAATGGTCATGGTAATGGTCATGGTAATGGTCATGGTAATGGTCATGGTAATGGTCATGCTAATGGTCATGGTAATGGTCATGGTAATGGTCATGGTAATGGTCATGCTAATGGTCATGGTAATGGTCATGGTAATGGTCATGGTAATGGTCATGGTAATGGTCATGGTAATGGTCATGGTAATGGTCATGGTAATGGTCATGGTAATGGTCATGGTAATGGTCATGGTAATGGTCATGGTTATGGTCATGGCAATGGTCATGGCAATGGTCATGGCAATGGTCATGGCAATGGTCATGGCAATGGTCATGGCAATGGTCATGGCAATGGTCATGGCAATGGTCATGGCAATGGTCATGGCAATGGTCATGGTAATGGTCATGGTCATGGTCATGGTCATGGTCTAGTCATGGTCTAGTCATGGTCATAGTCTAGGCATGGTCATGGTCATGCATGAGTAGGCAATTGCAGGCTGAACCACCTGATCAGCATATGGAACCTTTCGTAGCAGGTGCGTAGGCGGCTTCGTAGCCGCGTGTCGCCTTATACGCAGTTTTCCTGGATTTATGTCCATGCAAATAACGAATTCGCAGATTTCCGGGAAATGTGCGTATAAATCGATGCATTTCGCTATTATCCGGCTCTTCGCGAAGGGCCTAGGGATTTCGCGAAATACCGGATTTCGCTACATTCCTGCGACATATATAACCCACATGCAAATTATATTATATACATACTCTCGCAAAACAACACTCCTGACCCGAGGCATTCCGGGTCGCAGCAGTACTTACGATACTACACTCAAAAGCTAGCTAAATCCAAACTTTGTTTGTATATTTTTGAATTTTGGCGCCAAAATTTGAAATGATAGTTATGTTGGCACCATTGCTGGTAGTAACCTTGGTCCGGTCATCTCATTTCTTGCACGGTCAATGGCCTGAGGTCGGGTTGTCTATGGTTGTAAATTTCGTATTGTCGGGTTCATTGACCTATCTATGGTATTTTCTGTTCAACAGAAAATTTTTACTTAACTCATTATTTCGTATAGCTCTTCCATTTCAATCCTATTGAATTGTACCTCGTTGGATAGATATTGCTGAGAAGTATCTAGAAATATCTTATTTCATTTGACAGGTTTATGCGGAGCTGAGGAAATAGGGAGAAATCGAACAAGCTGTACTGGTATTTTCTGTTCATCCGAATTTTTTTACAAATCTCAACATTTTGTGTAGCTTTACCGTTTTAATCCTATTGAATTATACCTCGTTTGATAGATATTGCTAAGAAGAATCTAGAAATAACTTATTTTATTTGGCAGGTTTATGCGGAGCTGAGAAAATGGGTAGAAATCGAACGAGCTATAGGCTAGTTGTCTACGGTTTTGTCAAAGTTACTAAATTTAGTATAATTAACGTTTTTTGTCATTGAATTAGTATTTATACGTGAGATAGGCGTATATGCGTGTTATTACTTAAGTTTTAAGCTACTTTATTGCGTTCTTAAGCCCAGGGAAGGAGCGTAGAACGCGCCTAAAGTGCAGCGTGGATTTTGAGGTATTTTGGCCGATTTACGGGCGGAATGTGATCAAATTGCGTTAAATGCTGTATTTCTAGTCATCCTACATCACATTCGAGGCATTTCCGAGCATTTTGAGGCATTTTAGAAAATTTGAAATTTCGACCTTCTTAATTTGGTCGGGTTATAATTTTCTGATAACTTTTTCTGCTAACTTCACACCGGTCCATGACAGTGAGTCTTTTATTATCCATAGCG